>BQNB010069683.1:0-33403 GCA_026074375.1 Tanacetum coccineum | reverse complement strand
ATTTGACATAAAGAGCTCTATAAAATGAAAATGGTAAGATCAGTTTGTCATAAGATAACCGTAGTTCACCATCAATATCGAATCGATAAGTTTCTGGTTTTAAACATGTTGGTTATTGTGAGATTTAAACATATTGATGTCAATGGTTACTTATAACGTGAACCTCCTCACAAAACCCACCGTTTTTATAAACATTTTAACATTAAAAATTGCTTCTAGTATAGAAGTTCTATACCAAAATGCATGATTGAATGTTCACAAGTTGCATTCTAAAGCCAAAAGGAAGGTGTCAAGTTGCTTACTTCTTGCACCATTATCTCTTACATTATAGGTTAGGCTACTCTTCCCTATCCCAAGTCTTCTTAAAGTCTTTTGTAATTATACATAGAAAATAGTTATTACTAGTCAAGGAATTAGTGGATGATAGACAATAAGTGTTGCGAGTGGTGCTATTTGGATGGCATGATTAAAGTAATAAGTCTAGTCTTCCCACTCCCAATTTTCTTCAAAGTCTTTTATGTACATTATACATAGAAATCATGTACTATTAGTTAAAAATGTACCATCATATTGTTTCTTCAAGACTATACCTTCAAATATCTAACAACCAACAAATAGTTACTATGGGCAGGGCCAATGTTTTTAGTGTTTTCCTTTTAAAAACACTTATATACATATTTTAGCAAAACCTTCTCATTTTCACCCATCATGTATGTTTACACCACTGAAATTAAAGGGTCCGCATGAAACATTTTAATCATTTTAGAAAGTCCAACATTTTATGTATTGTTTAAACCTCCATTAGCATAATCTTATTAGCTATCTAAGATCATATAATGTTGAAATCTCAGTTTCATTGTTATTTTTAATAGGTATACACTCAAATAAATTCTCCTTTCCTATAAGTTCGTATTTCTTCACGCGCCACCAAGATACATAGCAACAGAGGATTTATGCTAAAATGATACTTAGTAAATTCACTTATCTTGTTAAGTATTACAACTGACTTGTTTGAAGGATTAAACATATACAAATGAACTCGAACGAAGTCAAACCATTTAATCAAACACAAAACAAAACAAATTAATTACATTAGAAGGTACTGCTGCTTTGGTAATTCATACATTGAAAGAGCTGCTGTTATTTTCTCTACTACGTTATTGTTATATGTCTTCTCAAATGAAAGAAAGTGAAAGGGAAATATGAGATGTTTTATATTTTCAAGAAGTCAAAAGTTATAACATTACCATTATGCCCTTTATTTAATTAAAAAGGTCATTTTGAACAAGGGTTATATGGTAACTGCAAACACTACACACTACTTTACTTCACTTTCACCCCATTTTTGGGGTGAAAGATTACCCCCTCCTTTTACTTGACTTTCATTTCATTTCTTCATAGTAAAAATCTTGAGAACACAATTAATTTATATTTTCTTCCATTTTCCTCCTTTTCTACTCTAAAAACACAACTTGAGAACAGAGTGTAAGTGTTCATATGCTAGTATGCTACATCTCTTACTTTTTTCCTTATGCTAATTTCAATAACAACTTTATAAAAGTAAGTCAAACAATAAAGAGTTAATTACATGTTTGGTCATTGTGGTTATGCTCAAAGTGCATGTTTCCTTTTAGATTGTTAAAAATTACACCAGTGGTCCCTGTGGTTATCCCAATTAGATTGACCGGTCCTTTGACTGATTTCCCATTCAATTACAAGCTAACTGTAGGGGTATTATCGTTATTTCACATCCAAATTAAGCACATAGACCATTTATGTAACCAAAAAAAATTTCAAATGTAATCACCAAGTCACAAAAACCATTAAACAACACCACTATTAAAAGAACACATCACTAACACCAAAGCTCAAAAACCACAAAACAATTACAAAGTTTTATGCAAGGGTTGTAATAACGGAGGTTGCAATGCGGAGGTATGTCACACTTAACCATCCTTCCGTTTTACCAAGCCAATCTACATATAACAATTTTCATTACTGAAAAATTCAAATAGCAAACATTGGCACATAAGTTTATAACCGTTCCAGCCTCGAGTAAACACAACTGAAGGAGTGGTATTAGTAACCTAACATAAAACATAGAAAATATGTTAAACCGCCACACTTAATGCACAAAAGTTTTGAAACTCCTTTGGGAGGTAATTTCTTCTTACAGTATTATTTAGATCAAACATATCATGCAGAGGTGGCAAAATGGGCGTGTTGGTTAAAGGATCAAATATGGTCGCTTGGCCTGAAACACTTTTTTTTCTTCTTCATATTTTGTAATTTTTCGATAAATAAGAAGTGTGTCGAATATAATTACAAAGTTTATGTTTTTTAATCTTACTTTTTAGTAAAGTGATTTTGGTGCTTCTATGCATATTAAAAGTACACTTTGGGATACATTTTGCGGAGGCGGCAAAACGAGCGGGCGGGCGTGCACGGGCACCGGGCAAAACGGGTACGGGCTAATACAGGCACGGACCAAAACGGATACTGATGGGATAAACAGGCTATCGGGCGAATCTTATTTATTTAATGGTTTTTTTTCCCGTCATTTTTCCAGCTTTCAAGCACGTATTATTATTTTTGACTTGTATGTTTTCATACGTTTTTATAAGTTTTCATACGTTTGTCTCTGTTTTTATACGTTTTAGTACGTTTTTATACGTTTTTGTCTGTTTTATAAGTTTTTCGACGTTTTTGTACGTTTATAGACATTTCTCCCGTTTTTACGATTTCGTCTGTTTTTACGATTTGGTACTTTTTTTACGTTTTCGACCGTTTTTTACGTTTTCACCTGCTTTTTTGATGTTTTTGTCTGTTTTTTACGATTTGGTCTGGTTTTCATACGTTTTTTTACGTTTTCGTTCGCTTTTTTACGTATTCTTACATTTCGTCCGTTTTTTATGTTCTTGTACATTTTCTTACTTTTTTTACGTTTTCGTCCGCTATCGTACGATTTTGGCTGTTTTCCTACGTTTGCGTCAACTGTGGTACGTTTTTTTAGGTTTTAGTAGGTTTTTTACGTTATCATACGTTTTTTTACGTTGTCGTCCGTTTTTTACGTTTTTGTATTTCGTACGATTTCATCTGTTTTCATCCGTTTTTGTACGTTTTCGTCTGTTTTTTTATGTTTTCGTAAGTTTTTTACGTTTTCGTCCATTTATTACGTTTTCGTATGTTTTGGTCCGTCTTTTAATGTTTTCGTCCGTTTTTCTACGTTTTCGCATGTTTTTTACGTTATCGTCCGTTTTTTTAAATTTTAGTCCGCAAAAGTACGAAAATGTAAAAAAGCAGACGGAAACGAAAGTAAATGGGCGTAAATGTAAGAAACATGCGAAAACGTTTTCATCCATTTTTTAAGTATTCGTTCATAAGAAAGGGGGCAAAAACGTAAAAAGCAGTCGAAAACGTGCGGAAACGAACGAAAACGTAGAAAATTGGACGAAAATGTAAAAACCGGACGAAAACGTAAAAAGGACAAAAACGTAATGAACGTACGAAAACGTAAATAAACGGACGAAAACGTGAAATAACGGACGAAAACGTAAACAAACGGACGAAATCGTAAAAAAAGCACGAAAACGTAAAAAACGGGCGAAAACGTAAAAAAACGAACGAAAATATAAAAGACAGGCGAAAACGTAATTAAACGGACAAAAACGTAAAATAACGGATGAAAATGTAAACAAACGGACGAAAACGTAAAAAACGAACGAAAACGTAAAAAGACGGAGGAAAATGTAAAAACAGACGAAAACGTAAAAAAATGAACCAAAACCGTAAAAAAACGAACGAAGATGTAAAAAATAGACAAAAACGTTAAAAAAAGTCACTATACTTGCATTTAAATTTACATTAGTCATTAAACATCTATAAATCTACACAAGTGAGTCACTTGCGTCCATGTCAGCTAGTTATGTCAATTTCCATGTCAACAAAATTATTCCACTAGTAAGTATGATGCCACATCATACATACATAATAGCATTATTTTTTTTCTGTTAATATATTATTCCATTTTCTCTTTATCACTATTTATTTATTTTTATTCTTTTAGCTTCACACGAGTAATATAGTACCAATATTATGAAAACTGGGTTTCTAATTAATTCGGTTGAGTCACCGGGTTATCGGTTCAACCAGTTTGATCACCGGGTCAACTCGGTCTTTCACAACAAAAAAATAAAAATATTTGCAATGATACATAAAAAAGAATATATATATATATATATATATATAAATCATAAATATTTCATATATTGATGCTAAAAAACATTTACAAACAAATATAACATGTAAAAATAAAATTACGTTGCAAACATATATAATTAACTTGTTTTATTTGTAAAAAAACACAAAAAAAATCAAAACCCGTTCGGGTCTCGAGAACTGGGTTGACCCGGGTCACTTCAAACCCAACGGGTAAACCGGGTTTCAAAAATGTAAAACCCGGTTTAATTTGACACATTTTTTGGACCGAAATCGATTCAACCGGCTGGGTCGAACCGGGTTTAAAAACATTGTACAGTACCCTTTTCGTGAATCACCAACTTTATATTTAACATGTATTAATTAGTTTATAACGTCTAACGGTTAAACTAATTACCGTTAAATATATTTCATGAAACATATTAAACCTTTAATAAAAAATAAATATATTAATTTTTTAATAAACAAGCGGCGCAGCTTGTTGTCTGCTTGCCTTCTACCACTATGTAAATCCAATTATATTAATTAAATATATAAATGATTAAAATATACTTAGGATAAACATACTCTTCGTGTCTTAATGTGTGTGCCCCCAAGTAGGCTCACGTATTTCCGGTCGTATAACATGCGTATCCGACTCCAACATCCCAACAACTCAGACTTATATTTGCATAATACTATTAACTGTATAACGTTTAAAGTGTTCCATTATGTTGTTCTGTTTGCAGTATATGACAGACGGTGTCCTTCTGCGTGAAACGTTGAAAGATGCAAATCTTTACTACTATAGGTAAGTTTTTCTGTAAAACTACTAACCAATAGGCAGGTCGAGTAGGTAGGACTGGGCCCGGTACCTGTTACCGTCTCTTTACAGAAGACGTGTACAAAGAAGAAATGATTCAACCCGTCCAGAAATCCAGAGGGCTAATTTGAGGAACGTACTTTTGTTTCTAAAGTCCACAAGTGGCTAAGATGTTGTTAATGGGTTAACGAAGTTTTGGCGATTGTATCTATGCTTTCAGTCCTGTCTGTATTCTTTAGTCCAAAAGACAGGGAGGAAGAATGTGATGTTGAACATGCAAAGTTTTTCGTGCCGGAATCCGATCATTTGACATCTACAAACAATTGAAAGCTAACAACTACTCTGGAGACTGGTGTAACACTCATGACTTACAAGTGAAAGCTCTACAAAAGACTCGAAAGTGAAATTTAAGTTGCTCGGCGTATTGAAAAAGCTCAAGATCCGGTTCACGTGATCATGTGGGTCTAATTGGGACGTCATCAGAAAACGATTTGCTCAGCTTACTTCCATAATGCTGCAAAACCTAAAGGCATCAGGCAATACATAAATTTTAGGAGCGGGATATGGACGGGATGCTATGCCATTTGCTCCCAACCTCGTCTTTTCAACTCGTGTAGAAATATGGCATCCCTCTTATACTTCTTTGCCTGATGGTTTAGATGGCCCCGCTCAGGCTGCGTAAAGCTGTATGTTACTGGCCAGTGTTATGGTATGAGGCTTGTTGTATGTCATATCCATGTTGCGTATTTATAAGTTATTAGCGAGCGGTTACTGTATTTTTTTTACATAATCTTTTATTGTTGTGAGTGAGTGTGTCTATCTTTTTTTTATCATGGTTCCATGAGCAAGTCAGATAGCAGAGCAATGTGATTTTGGGTATGATATTCAAAGATATGCGTTTCACGAAATTCTACCGCGACTAATTTATATCAACGATCTGAATCATTAGTCTAAGAACGGGCTGTTTTGTGCTATTTGCAGTTTTTATTTTTGATGGGTCGAATCAGTCGTGTGCTTCAGGCTTAAAGAGGTCCAGAGTTGTATTCTCTTGTCTGTTTATTGAACCAAGTTTTTGATGCTACATTTTTCTCAAGTTTATTTAATATAATGCTTACTTTTAAAATGCAAGAAAGTTTGCCCGTTAACTAAGCTTGATAATGATGTGTGACATGCGCGTAACCCAAAATTTTCAAATCAAGATTGTTTTGTCTACCACGATACTTTATCTCTCTACGTAAATGATGTGTGACATGTGTACATGCAACTACACACTTCCATTTGATTCATTCAAATTTTATGAGATATCATGCGCTTTTGAAATCGTCAGTGAGCTTATTTTATAATCTCAATATATATTTCCAATAAAAGTAAAATAATATGATTACAAATTTTTATAATCTCAATAATAAAAAGTGTGTGTGCGATTGAATGTCATCCTTGATTATGTAAAAAATAAATACGTACTAGTAGTATATTATTTTTTTGGGTGCTATATGGTGTATCTCAAAATTTTGCTTTTAATTTAACCAATAGGACAAACATGTTAATATCCAAGATTCCAAATTATTTGAAGAATAAACTTCACCAGCTGCAACAAGATTCCAAATTAACATGCAAAAACTAAGGATAAAAAGCCAATACTTGTTCTTATAATTCTAAGTAAATTTCCAAAAATGAAGTCACCAAAAGCAATAATTTACTCATCATCTTCCTCTCATATTTCTTTTCTCTTTTATGGTCTCGCCATAACATGTCTTACTTCCGCCGCCGTCTCTGCTTCCGATGGCGGTAATGAGACTGATTATCTCGCCTTGTTGTCATTCAAGTCAAAGATCACCCATGACCCATACAAAGTTCTAGCCTCGTGGACATTTTTATAGACACGTTTTATACTATGTGTAAAAAAAGGTATAAAAATATGGGTTAAAAGGTGTATAAAAATATGTTGTATAAAAATGTGTCATACCAATAACGTGCCTTAAAATGTGTGTTTAAAACCGTGAATATAAATCTTAGTAGAAATGCGCGTATAAAATATGGTATAATAATGTAATAAGCTGACAGATTTGGAAAACGTACGATTTGTAATACTGTCTGAGTCGTTATGAGCCGTGGTCCGGAGCTGAAACTGTGATAGTTGCTTCGGAATGAAATTTTACTGTTGCGCAGTGGTTGTTACTTTTAATATCGCATGATAGCGGGTGTCAAACGAAAGTCAAATTTCTGCATTTTATTAAAAATATAATAGTTCCAGAGAATCCGTAGGCATTTTGGTCATTTTCTGTTGATTCAGATGTCGGTTAAAACTAAAAAGTTGCGAAACGTCGTTTTTCTGCATTAAAATTGGCTTTTAGAGAACCCGAGTCGTGAAATGTGATATAGTGGGTCGTTGTTGGACGTGGTCAGATATAGATCTCTATGAATTTAGTTTATAAAGGGATTAACGCGATGCAATAATATAATAACGATCGTTTTGGAATATAACCGAAAACCTGTTATATTCCTAATAGTATGCAACAAAACTAACAGATCGATACCTTAAAATTGAGGAGAAAAAAAAAATATGAGTAACTATAGTTGACATTGAGCCTTAAGATGGGTACCTTTTTATGGCATTTGCCTATCTAATGTTTTTATTCACTACCGTGATACTTTATCTCTCTACGTAAGTACATGCAACTACACACTTCCATTTGATTCATTCAAATTTTATGAGATATCATGCGCTTTTGAAATCGTCAGTGAGTTTATTTTATAATCTCAATATATATTTCCAATAAAAGTAAAATAATATGATTACAAATTTTTATAATCTCAATAATAAAGTGTGTGTGCGATTGAATGTCATCCTTGATTGTGTAAAAAATAAATATGTAGTATATTAATTCGCTTATGAGGTGCTTATATGGTTGTAGCTAAATTGATTCGCGGCACTTTTAATTTGTAACCAATTGTGGTAATATGTTTATATTTCCAAGATTCCAAATTATTTGAAGAATAAACTTCACCAGCTGCAACAAGATTCCAAATTTCATGCAAAAGATACTGATGGATAAATCTGCCTCCAATACTATGTTCTCGTATAATTCTAAGTAAATTCACAAAATGAAGTCACAAAAGCAATAAGTTATCATTTCATCTTTCCTCTCATATTTCTTTTCTCTTTCATGGTATCGCCATAACATGTCTTACTTCCGCCGCCGTCTCTGCTTCCGATGGCGGTAATGAGACTGATTATCTCGCCTTGTTGTCATTCAAGTCAAAGATCACCCATGACCCATACAAAGTTCTAGCCTCGTGGAACCATTCCTTACATTTCTGTGACTGGAGTGGGGTTTCATGCGATAGATGCGGCATACAAAAGAAGTGTATGTTAATACAGCTGTTTTTCAAAAGACTTAGAAGGCTAGGTGTATCTCCTTCACGTAGGTATCATCAAGCTTTACTTACGCAGTGCTTGGTTTCTCAGGACTACAGATTTTGGAGGATAGAATTCATCATGCAACTTGGTAGTTGCTAGCTTGGCTGCGGCGTCGTTTTATTAACCAGAAACAATTATGTGTCAGTGGAGTCATTCCAACAAACTTGTCTGGTTGTTCTAACCTTGAATTGCTTTACCTCAATCTAAATGAGCTAACTGGAAGCATACCCAAGGGAATGAGTTTACTCCCGAAACTTACTACTCTTCTAATTAATGACAATAAGTTAACAGGTGGAATCCCACCTTTCATGGGGAATATTACATCAATGGAAATGTTCTCTGCTAACATGAATCCGTTGGGTGGGAGCATTCCAGATACCTTGGGTCTTTGGAAAAGCTTAACTGCATTTTACTCTGGTGGCTGCAACTTATATGGAAGCATCCCTCATTCCATTTTCAACCTCTCACTTTTAGTTAATCTTACCTTAGCTGATAATCACCTCACTGGTAGTCTTCCTTCAGAAATAGGTAGTCAGCTCCCAAATCTTGAGTTGCTTCAGTTATGGGGTAACGAACTGACCGGAGTTCTTCCACCTTCTATTTCTAATTGTTCTAAATTAGTATATCTTGAATTGACTGACAACAGTTTTAGTGGGAAGTTGACAATTGATTTTTCAAAACTAAGAGATATTAATATAATTCTCTTAAATGATAACAACTTCCATGGACGCGGAGAAGCTGATGACATGAGGTTTATTAATTATTTGAGAAACTGCACCAAATTAGTAGATTTGGAACTTGGGAATTGCAACCTTATAGGAATGCTTCCGATATCAATAGGTAATCTTTCTGATCAACTCGACTCTCTATATTTATCAGAAAATCAATTATTTGGACGCCTCCCTTCAAGTATAGGTAGTCTAGTTGGTTTGACCACTTTAGTTTTAGCAGATAATCGATTCAAAGGAAAAATCCCCACTACCATTGGTAAACTTCAAAAGCTACAAGTTCTTTATCTAAATAGCAATCACTTTTCAGGCCCTATCCCTGACGTCATCGGGAACTTATCATTGTTGACTAAACTTTATTTATATTCCAACAAGTTAGAAGGCCATATTCCACCAAGCCTTGGGAATTGTAAAGAACTCAACTATTTAGACCTTTCATACAATAGACTCTACGGAAAAATACCCAAGCAACTTCTTCAAATTCCAGCGCTAACAATTTTATTAAATCTTTCTCACAACAACCTGCATGGCTCAGTTCCATCAGAGGTTAAAGACCTCAACATGTTGAACATTCTCGATTTATCTTACAATAATTTATCAGGCAACATTAGTATCCTTGGTGAGTGCATTGGCCTTAGTACGTTAAACCTTAGGGGAAACATATTTCAAGGCATAATACCATTGTCATTAAGTTCCTTGAGAGGATGCAGGTCTATGACATTTCTCCATAATAAGTTATCAGGAAAAAAAACCACAAATCCTTAGACATATAGGAATTCCTTAAGTTTCTGCACCTATCTTTTAAATATTTTGAGGGTCAAGTACCGATAGTAGGATGTGTTTGCCAATGCAAGTGGATAGCTTTTCGGTTTTGGGAGAACAATAAGCTGCGTGTGGGCATTGTGTACAACTTGATTTACCCAAATACCAAAAGGAAAATGGTAGTAAGAAGAAAAGGTTTTCCTTTCTTCATATTTGTCATTGCAATGCACCACAGCGTTGCCATGCGTATTATGTTGTGTGTAATCTTTTGTGTAAGAAGAACGTACAGTCAACCATCTCAATCTTTAGGTAATAGAAAGGTTCATGAAAGTTTTCATACAGTGCGATCCTTCCTCACGGCTACCGCGACGGCTTTTCACTAAACAAATTTGATTGCGAGGGTGGGTTTAGCTCTGTTTATAAAGGAATCCTCCATTCTAACGATGATAAATTTGTTGCGGTCAAAGTTTTACATCTTCAAAATCGAGGAGCCCACAAAAGTTTTATCGAGGAGCCCACAAAAGTTTTCTAGCAGAATGTGAAGCATGGCGGAATATTCGACACCGTAATCTGTTGAAGATAATAACATCATGTTCAAGTGTTGATTTTCAACGCAATGATTTCAAAGCTTTGGTGTATGAGTTTATGCCCAATGGAAGTATAAACGATTGGCTTCATTCAAGTGCAAATACATCAAAACTTAACCTTCTTGAAAGAATAAATATTCTCAGAGATGTTGCAACCGCTCTTGACTATCTTCACAATCGCTGCCAAACAACGATTGTTCACGGTGACTTGAAGCCTAGCAACATTCTACTTGATGATGATATGGTGGCTCATGTTGGAGACTTTGGTTTAACTCGACTACTTGGTACAGACTTAAACCAAAATAGCTCAACCGGGGTTAAAGGAACAATTGGTTATGCACCTCCAGGTAATTCCACTTTTATACCATGATGATTATATTTACTTACATGTACTGTTACAGTCTTGTAAATTAATTAATTAATTGTTTTTTATTTGTAGAGTATGGTATCGGGAGCGAGATGACAAGTAGTGGGGACGTCTACAGTTTTGGAATATTATTACTAGAGGTGATGACTGGGAAAAAGCCAACAGACAGCATGTTTAATGAAGGTCTTAGCCTTCATAAATTTGCTTACATGGCATTACCAGATCATGTAGTCGATGTTATTGATAATGATGCAATTGTATTGCAAAGTACGGAAGCGAATGCAAAGAAAGTGGAAGAATGTTTGATTGCAACTATTAAGATTGGAGTATCATGCTCTCTGGATTCCCCACCACAACGAATGAAAATAGAAATCGTTGTCATTGAATTGCAGCGTATTCTCGATGTGCTTCAAAATATATGAGGTTCTTTGTTCTCCCTTTTTGTAGAATGTGATTTTATACGAGTTGGTCAATAAATCATCACTAAAATGGTTTTAATATTGTCTTTTTGAACTCTTTCAGGTCTAATACCAAGCTTTTATTGCGAAGATGAAAGTAACTGCAACGAGCAGTGCATGTAGTAGATAAATAAATGTTATGTTGTTAGCATGTTTGTAAGTGTGGTTTAATTTTCTTGTTGCATAAATGTAAGAGACGTAAGAGTACGTTTAGTGACGCATCATATGTGTGAAACTCGTTTATGATTATGTGTGGTTAATTTCCCTCAATCCAATATGTAGTGTTGAATTCGACTTAAGTTTTACTTGCCACAATATTGTCTTAATCATATTGTTTGATTTCTTAACTTGACTATTCTGATGTCGTTCTTTCTCCTCTTCTGATTGGAAGTACTAAAGGGTTTCTAGTAGTGTATGATTCAATTTTATAAAAAGTTAAAGTTTTCATGTTTGCCCCAAAATTGAAAAATGATTCTTGTGCAAGGATTGTTTGTTTGAGATAAGAAACCAAAGAATATAAATTTGGGATTATCTGAAATTTATAAAAACTCGGAAAAAGTTATGGCTATTTGAGCTTTTCATTTATCAGAACAACGTCAGTACCTCCCAATGTTTTCTGTGGGAGATGAATTGTTGCAGGTATGCTTTTCATCTGCAGCTATTAATCATGTGGAAGTGTGTACTGCCCAAAAACCCGAGTATTCGTTTCTTAGGAATTTATATTATTTTAACATAAATTAACCTGAACCATTTTATATGGGTCGATGTAGCAAGAAAAACAGCTCCAAGGGGCTTGTTGCAGCTCTGTAAAATATAGAAAAAAAAATATATAATTTGTTTGGTACTTTCCATCAATTAGTCAGTATGTTAATTATGCATACAAATGCTCCAAATAATTTGATTTGGGAGGTTTTATGTACTGGGCACCGTTTTTTTCTCCATGTTACTATTTTATTTACCAATCATAAGTAAAATGGGTCGAAATAGCCATTTGTACTAGTGTTGGTTAGTTGCACTGTTTTTGGAACATGCTAACACTAACAAATGATTTTTGCTGGCTCAATCCCACCCCTTTGCCACCCAAAATATATCCATCTGGACCAGTTAGAGCTTCAAGGTCAACATCTGCCGCGGAAGAAGGTGTTACAGTGTTCGATGCCAACTGATCATTTTATTTAGGCAGTGAAGAGGCTTCCATCCAGAAGGAAAAACCACAAGTGACAGAAAACACTGGTACGTGTAATATGCACAAAATGTTTCTGATTTGTGGATCAACATCAATTCATCATCACAGGTCGAGAGAAAAAAAGCCATCTCAGCGTATTGCAGTAGTACTCAATGGGGGGGGTCAACAGCAGCATCTGCAATGCAATCTGGAGCTGCCAGAGGTACACATTAATTTTTTCCACACGGGTCAAATTGCTAATTTTAGAGAAATTACAAACTGGACCCATTTCTTATTTCACACGGATCAACACGTGACGATTAATTAAAGCAATTTTACGATGACGAAGAACGGAGAGTTATTCTTCTAGTTTAGTGTATGAATCATAACATTTTAGCAATTTTTAGAGAAATTACAAACTTGGCCCATTTTTGATATAAACTTTTAAAACTGGGTACATTCTTTAAATGTCCCATATCACACGGGTTAAATTTCCCTCAAACCAATGTGGTGTTGAATTCTACTGAAGTTTTACTTGCCACAATCATACAATATTGTCTTAATCATATTGTTCGATTTCTTAACGTAACTATTCTAAGTCCTCTTTTGATTGGAAGCAATAAGGGTTTTTTAAGTAGTGTATGGCAAGTTGACTAACTAAAGCAGTAAGCGATTTTGCAATGTCATAATCACTATCTGAACAACGTCAGTACCTCCCAATATTTTTTATGCGAGATGAATTGTTGCAGTTATGCTTTTCGTTTGCAGCCATTAATTATGTGGAAGTGTGTAATGCCTAAAAACCCGAGTATTCTTTTTTTTAGGAATTTGTATATTTTTAACTTAACCTGAACTGAACCATTTAATACGGGTCGATGTAGCCAGAAAAACAGCTCCAAGGGGCTTGTTGCAGCTCTGTAAAATAAACGAAGAAAATTATATAAGTTTTTTTTGGTACTCTGCATTAATAAGTTCAATATATCTGATATCATTAAAACTATTTATTTACCACTCTTAAGTAAAACGGGTCAAACTATGTTGGATCGAATTTCTAAACCCGAAATCAAAATATACCAAAATCTTAACATTTATTAATCTGAATCTGTCATCATACATTTGTTCTATAAATCTGTTCCTATTTATACTAAACGAAAAGGTACAAGTAAAAGTTACATTGGTTCGTTTGAACCATCGTGTCTCTTGGTAAATAACTGAAAAACAGTTATTTAACTGTTTGTAACCGTCGGTTTGTAACTGCCGGTTTTGTCTAGCGGGTTGTGATTACCCGGTTTGGGTTTCGGCCCAATATTCTCCCCCGTAATCACAATCGCTGCGACGTAGGTCTTTAAGGCATTTGTAGTCGTCTCACATAACTTCATTTGTCTTCGTTCTTGCCTCCTTGAACACTCACTGTAACACTGATCAATTTTTTGGAATTTTCTGCACTCCCTGCTGTCTTCTGCATTCTCTGCGGCTTCTGTACTCTCTGCGATTTCTACACTCTCTGCGATTTCTTGTTGTATCATTTCTTTTCATGTATGGTCGTCATGAGCAATGTTGGCTCTAAGTCTTCTTCAATAAAATTTGAGTGTTCTCTGACTTGATTCTTGCGTTTGTTTGGACATTCATAGGCATAGTGTCCAAGTTTGTGACATCGGTAGCATGTGACTTGAGATTTGTCTCTTGTGTCTTCTTCAAAAGACGCTCGTTCTTCTCTTTTATAATTGTTCTTGTCTTGTTCTCGGCCTTGAGACTGGTTAAATCTTCCATGACCACGTTCTCTAAAAGGTTTTCCTTGGCCTTCATGTCGTGTGAACATCAAACTCTCTTGACTGTCCACTGGTATTTTCTTCTTACTTTTAATTCTTTCTTCAAATGTCTTCAATCTTCCGATTGCTTCGTCTACTGACATCTCGTCTAAATCTGAGTATTGTTCAATGGATGCAACAATCTGAAGGAATTTGTCGGGTACGGCATTTAATAATTTTCGTACGACGACGGAATCTTCAATTGTGTGCCCTAGACTAGCGGCTTTGTTTACTAGAGTTGTTAGTTTTGCGGTGAAGGTGTCGATTGCCTCGTCTTCCTTCATGTGTAACATCTCAAAGTCGGATTTGAGTGTTTGCAATCTTGCTTGTTGAACTCTTTCTTCTCCTATGTGTCTAGTTTTTAAGGCATCCCATATAGCTTTCGCGGTTTTGTGTTTGGTGATTTGAAGTGTTCTTCTGATAAGGCTTGGTAAAGGAATGCGATAGTAGTTTTGTCCTTTTTGTTGTCTGCTTAGGTTTTTTCATTTGGTTCAATCATTTCCCATAAACCATTCGCTTCGAGAATGATTTGCATTCGAATTGCCCATGTTGTGTAGTTTGCCCCTTTCAATATAGGGCATTGAAAATGGGTTGTTGACCCAAATTCGTTTATCTTAGAAGTATTATCTTTTCCAGACATTTTTTTAAAAAAAATTTGATTATTTGAATCTGATATAATATTCTTATAAAACCTTAATAATGTAAATCTTAAAATCCTTTAAACTTTAAATCTTTATAAAACCTTAAATCTTAGAAATTTTAATCTTTAAAAAAACTCTTAATCCTTTATATATTACTTATCATAAACCAAATAAGTAAAATCTTAAAAAAAAACTTTCTTATCGTAAACCAAATAAGATGTCTTGAAATTTTCTTATCATAAACCAAATAAGATGTCTTGAAATTTTCTTATCATAAACCAAATAAGATGTCTTAAAATTTTCTTATCATAATCCAAATAAGATGTCTTAAAATTTTAAAACGAATAACCTAAGGTTAATTACTCCTTAAAAATTATTCTCTCAATATAGTAGGCAGTGTAATTTCTAGACTACTATATTTCTATCTTCGGGTTTTAGGCAAAGTTACAAACTTAATATCTAAGGGGTAACTTATGTAAAAGCCTAAAACTATATATATCTATATAAAGAAATCTGATTATATAGAAAAATGAAAAGTGGAGGGGTGTTTTTTATAAAAAACCCTTTTAGGGTTAATATACCCTAGTGGAGTTAAGATCAATGTGGACCCAACATTTGTCATAGACCCAATGAACCAATTCTGGCCACTCATTTTTTCATCAAAAATAAAAAAAAACTCATTTTCCACCTCTTTTTTAAAAATAAAATATCTTACAAACGGTAAATCGTCACACGACAAAAAATACACCATCGCGACGAGTATTTTTTTTATCTTTCAGTAGACGGGTGACACGAGATACTTTCGAGAAACTTTTTTCGAATTTTTTTTTGAGTCACGAATTGCGAAAATCATATATGATTCGTATAACGAATCATATATGATTCGTATAACGGATCATATATGATTTCATAAAATCATATATGATTTCATAAAATCATATATGATTTCATAAAATCATATATGATTTGTGATTCCGACAAACTTTTTTCAATTTTGTTTCAGTCACGAATTACGAAAATCATATATGTGCATTTCGTACAACGAATCAAATCATATATGATTTCATAAAATCATATATGATTTCATAAAATCATATATGATTTCATAAATCATATATGATTTCATAAAATCGTATATGACTTCATAAAATCATAAAAAAAAGTTTGTCGAAAGTATATAGTGTCGCCCCTCTATAGAAAGATAATTTAATTCTCGTCGCGATGGTATGTTTTGTTTTGCGTAACGATTAACGGTGTGTGAGATATTTAATTTTTAAAAAAGAGGTGGAAAGTGGGTTTTTTTATTTTTGATGAAAAAATGAGTGGCTATGATTGGTTCATTGGGTCTATGACAAATGTTGGGTCTATATTGAACTTTTGGCTACCCTAGTGTATGTGTCCCATTTTGTTTATCTGTCCGCCCCTTTTTCTTTGTGTGGAGTTCGTCTCCTTTGGGGTTCGTCTCCTTGGGGTTCGTCTCTCTTCTCTGTGGTGTTTAACCACGATTGGGATGGCGATTGTTAATCGCTCTTCTCCTTCTTCTTGTGTTCGTAACCACGTACTCCCTGATTTAATTTGTGCGAAACTAGGGTTTCGCTATGATTTGGGGATCTGATAAAGCCCGCCGCAAAATCGGGGTTTTCTTTGGATAAGTAGAATCGGTGATGATTCTATTGAGGGTTTCGATTAATAAATCTTCAAAAGGTGTGTTTGTTCCTCTTTTGATGATTTTTGTTTCGTCCCTTTGTGATAACTTTTGTTATCCAAATTTCTGTGGTTTTTTCCTTTGTTTCGAATCTGTGAAAGGTTCTAACCGTGTCTGAGATCTTGAAAATTTTCGGGGTATCTTTTTCTTGTTATTGTTCTTGATAATAGTTTGCAGGGATGAAACCCTTTTGTTTCCAGTGAGTATTCACTTGGTGACAATCGTTGGGGTCTCCTAATACAACGATTTGACAAAACACTAAATGATTTTCTGATTGTGTTTTGTTAATATGCAAACTGTTTTTCTTGAAAAAGAAATGGTGCGGTTTGTTCTTTTGATTCGAAAACGGGAACACAGTGATGATTCCTTGAAACCGGTATATGATGATCTTGGTTTAATCAACCAAAAGCTCTGATGCCAAATGTTGGATCGAATTTCTAAACCCGAAATCAAAATATACCAAAATCTTAAGATTTATTAATCTGAATCTGTCATCATACATTTGTTCTATAAATCTGTTCCTATTTATACTAAACGAAAAGGTACAAGTAAAAGTTGCATTGGTTCGTTTGAACCATCGTGTCTCTTGGTAAATAACTGAAAAACAGTTATTTAACTGTTTTTAACCGTCGGTTTGTAACTGCCGGTTTTGTCTAGCGGGTTGTGATTACCCGGTTTGGGTTTCGGCCCAATAAACTAGCCATCTGTATTAGTATTAGTTGCTATACTTAATGTTTTTGGAACCTGTTAACACTAACAGATGATTTTCGCTGGCTCAATCCGGCCCCTTTACCATCCAAAATATATCTATCTGGACCAACACTTATTCTTCACAACATCAACACATATCTATCTGCAAACTAACCAATGAAGACCACCACATATAACAATCTTCAAACCATCTGCGTTACTGCGTAACCATTAATACCACCACATATAACAATCTTCAAACCAGCAGATTTCCTTCATGACAATTTTAAATCTGTCATCTTTCCATTATTTTTATCCGATCATAGCAGAGAAGCATTCTATGTCAGGAAACTATCCTTATGGTATCTACTATCCAATTTTTATGAGTTTATGAGTCAAAGGATTTCAGTACCAAAGTACATAGCCATCTGACCAATCTTCAAACCCAAACACTCCTTTAAAGATAATTGTTATTTAATAACCAGATATTTCCAAATCTAACCAGTTAATCACTCGAGGTAGACAATTTCATGACAGTTTCCAGTCTGCAAGCCTTTTATCTATAAACATCCAAATTGACGATCATTCAGATCTATAATACAATACAATTGCCTATCCCAACCACACTGTATCAGAAGATTAAATGGTTTTCAAAACCAAGACACATAACAATCTGTTTAAACCTTTATTCCAGACACCAGTTAGGCTTTTCTGATCAACAAGGGAGGTATGGTTAACCTTTAGATAGGGTAAAGTAGCTTCTACCAAAATAGCCACCCGTTGTAATAATGTCTATTTTGATGAATTTTCCCTCAAACTTTTGACATTGAGAGTCTGATTAAACTTGAGCTATATATACTAGGAGTTCTCCTTGAACTTACATATCTTCCATGACGAGGTGACAGTTCTAAACGGTCTTGATGAACCCTATCATCACTAATATTTCCTTAAGACCGCCCTACCGTCACGCCTATCATATTCTAGTGAATCACGCCTAAAACGCTGATGATCACCGCTTCTGGAACTTCTAGATGAAGGGGTACCACGCTAATACAAAATTAGTATTAGGTATGGACGCAAATCTGATAACTTTCATATGCAAAATACAACTTTGATTGCCAGATACAAAAGTTTGATCATGTTAACAAGATCAAAAACATTATCTTAAACAACCATGTTACCTCAAAAAGTGAGGTAGAAACATATCTAGCAGATCGTTCTTCAGCGGTTTGACTATAAACATTGAAAAACATCACAATTAGATCCAACTGTACAGATTACATTACATTCAAATGTTTGCTTAAAGTAACTAAAACGATGACTTATAGTAACTAACGATTACCTGAATCAAACGCTTTGCTTCCACTTGAATCACCGTAGTTTCTATTATATTTTGTCCAGTGCTGGATACACCACTTCCAACGTCATCTTGATGAGTTTGGGAGGATTTCTCCCCATCTTCGTCTATACATGTCATCATAGAGGAAACTTTTGGTCTGGGAACTTTAAATGACCCTTCAACTCGTTTTGCACTTAAAATGATCAGTGTATTCCGGAGCAGATCCGGCTATTCCGGCCAATACCCGGCCATATCCGGCTATAACCAGCCAATACCCCGTCAGACCCAGCCAAGACCCAGCCATAACGGGTCAAGACCCGGCCAAGACCCGGTCATAACCGACCAGACCCGGCCATAACCGGCGAGATCCAGCCATCACCGGTCAAGACCCACCATCATCGGTCAAGACCCGCCATCACCGGTTAAGACCCAGCCAGACCCGGGCACAACTGGTCATAACCGGCGAGACCCGGACAGGACTCGGTCAAAATTGGCCAGACCCGACCATAATCGGCCAAGACCCTGCCATAACCGGCCAGACCCAGCCATAACTAGCCAAGACCCGGCCATATTCGGCCACACCCGGCCATAACCGGTCATTAGCGGCCAGACCAAGACCCAGTCATAACCGGTCATGCCCGGCCATAACCCTCGGCGAGGCCCGGCTAGACCCCGACCAGACCAGCCTGGCTCGGCCACATCCGGCCAGAACCGGCCATATCCTGATAGACCCGGCCATATCTGGACAGACCCGGCTGTATCCGGCAAGACCCCGTTAACAATGATTGAAAAATCTTTTATTCCATAATTCACATAACGACATGATTGAAAAATCTTTTCGAGCACCGTTAACAATTAGGAAAACTTACTATGGAAAAAGGTTAATTGAATCGAAGAAAAGTTAATTGTGTTTTCAGTTTCGATTAAGGTGCAAGAAAATAACAAATCGAAACTCTGGCTAACAAACCGTCCACAAACACCCCTAGCCAAACTCACTTTACTTTGTAAAACACCGCTCATTATACACACTCACATTCTATATGAATCGACGGATCACCTAAAATTACGTAATGCATCTCTAATCGAAGTCGGAATTTTAATACTTAGATCGCTAGGTGCCCATTAGTCATAGGGCTCGTTTTATAGTTATAAGTGATGGCATCACAACAAATTTTCACTATAACTCTTAACCTATAACTTAACACAGAACATATTCTCTTTTCATCATTCAAGCACCAATGGCCTACACTTAACTCAACAAAACACAAATATAAAAAGAAAAAAAATGTCATATAACACGGCTGGAGAATTTAGCACGAGGAGCTATGACACAAGGTTGAGTCTAAATTGAAGCTATAAGGCTATAACTTGCCTTATAATTTATGCACACCACGTGCTCTTAGACTAAGGGTAGTCCGACCTTTTCATTTGGTCGTTCTCCACAAGACCCGACCGAACCCGCCACTACCTAGCTTTTTGACCGACCAAACCCACTCAACCTTTTCATTTGTTTGGGCTACTATGTCACCGAACAAATTGAAAGAAAAGAAGCCAAAACTTGATGGTCTCCTCCTCTCTAATACTCATTTGATGGTCCCCTCCTCTTTATATAGCTAGAAATATGGTGGTCACCTGTCCGATCGGATTCTGTGAGAGAGAAAGCTAAGGTGGAGCTGATGTGACAGTCCATTTGGTCACCTCATTTGGTTGGATTACTCTTAGTTGTGAACTAAAAGTGACTAAAGTTGACAATATTACAATCCTTGTAACCGGCCAATAAAAAAAGTTAGAATCATTCATTTCATGGATATATTAAGGGTCCGTTTGTTTCATGGGTTCTTAGTGGGGTTTGGATTAAAAAAATATGAAACCTTTGTTTGGTTGAAATTTTGTCAGTGGAATTTGGATTTCTAAATCTAAATAAATGGGATTTGTAAAAGGGGAGAAAGGCAGGTTTTGGTAAAAGTAGTGGGCCCATCAAGTTTACTCTCTTTCTCTTTCTTTTTTGTAGTCATAAATGTGCGCTTGCGAACTTATTTGTTTTTCGGCTTATAGTTTATAAACCTTAATTTTCTTATTTATTTTAAGATTTTAGGCTTATATAAGTTTATCATACGATAATAAACTTATATAAGCCCTGAAAATAAGACGAAAAACAAATAAGACGTATAAGCTTATACAAACACCCCTGATACTAAGGTTCGGTTAACACTTTTCACTATTCCAATCGCCAACTTGAAACGCCCAAAACCACTAATGGTTGCAGCACCCATTTGGCCGTCGGCCAAATGGACTTGACATGCGGCTAAAATGTTGTTCTACAACTTTTCTAACACAAAGTTTTTTCCGGAAATCATACTTGCACTTATCGTTAAAAGTTAAAACTTTGCAGAAACATTATACATGTATTAAATATCCTTCATGTAAATGGACTTGCATAAAAATAAGCAGAAGCGTATTTTCTATGAATAAAGGGTGGTTATAGCTTCATAATCATAATTTTGAGTTCAATCCAATAACAAAAATAGAGTTTCGAATAAATATAATTGTAATTTATGTTTGTTTCTTATATACAGAAGAAATATGAAGTTATCAAGTTTCAAAATTTTTGGTCGAGTCCAAAAAAACATAATGGATGCTTATGCTTTTTTTTAATGACAATTTTTCTATCTCTGGTAGATTGAGGACCGGACCGAAATATGTTTGGTTTGGTCCAACTCGCTTTGATTTCTCGGTTTTGTTCGGTCCGCAGTCAATTATGCTTAACCCTAGTCTATACCACATATAAAGATAAAACACATTCGGTTAAAACTTAAAAACTTAATAAATGAGTAATATTATTAGAATAAAATTATCCTACTTATAAAATTCTCCTACTCATAATTCATTTCAATAAACTCAAAACATAATTCCATCATATTGTTCATGACAATAAAAATAAGTAAACTTTTTTGGGAAATATAAGAACAAGGATTATACATATCCAAATGATTATACAAGAATATCTAGAGTTCGATTTAGAGCAATCCAAACGTCTCCAATCAACAAATAATAGCAATTCCTAAACACCAACATGCAACCAAGATCAATACCCACGTTCTTGCTTCACTCCTGAAATTTCCAGAACTATTCTAGCCTTTTGGGAGAGTAATTAGGGTTTCTAAACCTTTGTCAAGGGTTATAGAATTGTGTGTTAGGTGAGTTCATAGCCTCGCTTTTGAACTATTTTAAATGTTTTAAACCCGCGAGGGGGATACATGTTTGTTTTATAAAATCGAACACATATGATTTATGGTATGCTAAATCCGATATGAGATTGTTTTCGCATAAGTTGCTATTGTCGAAGTCCCTTAATTCATGAACCGTCAATCGCCTATAATGGGTGAACGCTAATGCATTAAATAGATCTATTGGGTTTGACAGCCATGTCCGGGGTTTGAATCCTTGTGAACACCCTGTCAAATAGACATTTTATTATTAGAAATATAAAAGGTATATGACAATAATACCTAGTTTGGGGCACTTAAACATATGAAATGTCATATGTATTGTTAACGTTCGGTGTTATGAGCTTAATGCGCGAAAGAAAAGAAGTTGCTATACATTGCATTTGTTGATTTGTTTTCCCGAGAACTAATAATGTGTTCAAAGGTTTTTACTTATTGATTACTTTAAACTCTATGAATTTCAATCAACTTTGTTGTTGACATTTTAAACATGTTTTATCGCAGGTAATCAAGGCTGTAGGCAACGATGGAGTGGAGGTGTCGTGCGTGTATGGTGATTGAATTAAAGGAAAGGCTACTTGTGTGTTCCGGTCTTTCAAAAACAATGTCTTGTGTTATGTTTAAAACAATGTCTTTTATTTGAAAACAATATGTTTTTCATGGTTTGTAATAGACGGTGGTTACGATTCTTTGGGACCTAAATGCATTTTAACTCTGAATAAATTTTGGAACACATGTTTGGTAAACGTCGTATTTGAGTCATTTTCTATTATCGTGGTAAATGATGCTATTTAGTAATACCAAATTGCTAATTTCCACTGCGCAATCCGATGCCCCTCGGGGCGGGTGTTACAGATTGGTATCAAGAGCTTCGGTTATAAAGAACTAGGTTGTTTTCAAAACTCGGATTGTAATTAATTCAGATGTCAAAGTAACATCAAGAGTCTAAGGGTATAAAGAAATGGGTCGAGTCTTTTTGGAAAACCTAAACTATAATGCTTCTACACGTACGCCAAGACTCCTCGTTGCTATTGCTTACATGTAAGTTACATTTATAAGTTGTTACGTGTAAGTATATTTATGTACGTATGGTATGTATAATTGGTTAAATAATTTACCCGTATTTAACTATGCATTGTGATTGGATAAATTTATGCCCGTGTTGGATGCATAAAGCGTTATGTATTGGTACGTTTATGCATGTGTTGTATGCATAGAATGTCATGTGATTATATGATAACTATCATTATATATGTTTGAAATGTAATCGAGATATATTCGGATTGAAAAAGAGTCGCGAATTGTAAATTTTGTTTGTTGCGCTTTGATGCGAACCGTTATTTTGATAATAGTGTTCCAACGATAATATGAAGTGATACGCTATTAAGTAAGTATTATATGATATTTTCTAGATTATCATGGCAAACGTGAATCATGATGATGAGGTGCCCGTTGTTGAGCCGAATCAACACAACGATGTTCCTGTTGTTCCCGAGCCTGTCTTAGAAGATGAAGACGAGGACCCGGAAGAAGAAGAATTTGAGGAGGAAGAAGAAGATCCTCAAGAAGAAGAAGATGATATGGAAGTCGACATTGAGGAAGATGAAAATGAGCCTGAGTTGACATGTCCTTATGAAGAGACGGATTCCCTTAATCCTCCGCCGCCTGCTTCTGAGTCTGAACCTGATAATGAGATTGAGGTTGAGAATCCGATTGAGCATGAGGATGAGACTGTTCTTGTTAGTGTCTATGAGGTAGGTGAATCGTCTACTGCCGCTATTCCTTGAGAGGATGGTGATAGATTACTACCTAGCTTCATGAGATGGGACATTGACTCTCTTTTTGGTCGAATGGTTAATTTTTCGAGACGACTGTGTGGTCGCGAGACGGCGTATGCATTGGTCGAGAAGAAAAGTGAGGCAAAGGATAAGTTTTATGGAAAGTTAATTTTGGACTTGGGTAATGAAGTGCGTTCTAGTGTGGATCAAGGAACGGCTGCAATGGAAAGGTTGGTTGAGAAGCTCGGTAATGTTAAAGAGAAAGCTGAGTGTAAGAAATTGAAGAAGGAACTTGAAGAGGCGAAGTTGAGCAACACATTCCTTCGTATGCAGAATGAACGAGTTGAGAGAGATCTCTATTGGACTAGAGTTCGAGCTCATGAGTTCTATCAAGAGATGATTCGTAAGGGATTTGTGTTTGAAGAAAGACCGAATGAAGCTATTGATGTTCCGATCGAAGATGTGAAGAGTTCATCGCCGAAAGAGTCGTGAAGAGAAATCATCTTAGTAGTCTAGTTTCATTTATAGTTTCTTTTGTTGTGTAATCACTAAACTGAATCCTCAGTTAGTAGAACTAGTACTATTGGTTGTAACGATTTGTATAATTCCTTCGGTCTAAGCTCTTGCGATTATCTCCAAACTTTCCTTCTCTCTTTTTTTGTTGCGATTTTTCTTAAAAAATTGATTTTTTTTGCTAACACTATACTACGAAACTCGGTGTAATTTCATCATCTTCACGATCATAATAACTCTGGATAATTCCTTCGGTAATTATTCGTTCTTCGAACGTACCAATAATTGCGTTGGTAGTAAAAATACATGAGTTTTGACTACTTTATACATTCCCATTTGCAATGTGCAAATTCCTTCCCAACCGTACCAAAGATAGAAAATTGACACAAGACTCGGGAAATACATACTCTACACTTTAAGCAACTAGCAACTGATAAATGGACATAATCTAACAGGGTAGGCTAAGGTGTAAAGGTGTAACGAAACAGATAGTTGGTGTAACTCCTAAAGGATTGGCTCTACGGGTTGTTCTAGAGGTATCTTACTCTTAAAATGAGAGTAAACAAAGGGTTTATACGGGGGTTAACTAACCAGTGTAAAGGCTTTTTGGGTGTAGTCCTAAAAATTTACCAATTTAAACAAGTTACTCCATCTAAATCCATAGTACTCATTATTGTGATCTCGAATAGATAACCAAGCCAAGTTCTAAAGTCTACAACATCACCGACACACTCATATTTTTGTGGAATTTGGGTAAACATTTGGAAACGGGTAAGGTTAAATCCTCACAGTATCTAACAAGGGTTATTGTGTGCGAGTTATGTATCAAGTAATTTCACAAAAGTATGTTTGAATCTTTTTTAAATTTGAGCATAATTTAAGCATTTTAGTGTGAAAAATAGGATAAGTATCATTCTAATTCCCATCTCCCCACTTGAATTATACAACGTCCTCGTTGTATAGATAAAATATTAAAAACAGAAATTAAAAAAAATTAGAATGAGAAACTCCCCTGATATTTTGCTTGGTAGATTCTCCAAGTTGAGTTTATGAGCAAGAATGTGTGTGCGAAAGCGGGTCTGAATCCTAGCACGAACAACACACATAGAATTCCAGAAAATATGTAGTCCACCAAATCTTTTCGTTCAGAAGGTTCCTGTATTAAGCATAAGAAAACAAGTGCAATTTCTTTCTCTGTGTATTCGCTAGTTAGACTCGAAATAAAATCCTAAAAACAGTACAGGAAGTCGATACGCCGTATTCATACCCCAGGATTGATACCTTTGTCGAATACGTAGTATTCGTTTAACGAATACGCCATATAGAATATGCTAAAAATAAAGACTGGATAACATCCAGAAGGTCAATACGCCGTATCCATAGGGTTTGGATATGCCGTATCGGCCATCTGGGAAGACATACTCGATAAAAATTGAAAATACATTCCGGGTTGTCTCCCGGCTAGTACTTTTGTTTATAGAAAAGTCTTTTAAGTTAGACTTGCCCTAATTTAATCTCATCCTTATAAAACAATTTGGGGTCGGATGGGATGCCAAATGGCACATACAAATTCTTGATTAGGAAAATGAATGACATCCCTTTGACAAAACGATTCCATGTCATGTAAGGATTGGCTTGTCAACCAAATGCCAGTTAACGTACTGTGGCGAAAAGTTGTTTCGTAATATACCGTAATAAGAATAAGACGTTAAAAGTATAAAATGTGGACAAAGTAATCTCGATTGAAGGTTATTTGGTGTATTAAGGCCCGTAAGTACGTTGAGCAAGGTTGTCATTTGTTTTTGGCACATGTTACAAAGAAGAAGTCGAAGGAGAAACGATTGGAAGACATGCCTGTAATTTATGACTTTCTGAGGTGTTTATTGAGGAGTTACCAGGACTGCCACCGCCGAGGCAAGTTGAGGTTTTAGAATCGATCTCGGTAACGCATAGGAGCTGCACTGTTGCACTTGCACCGTATAGATTGCATTCTTAAATGAAAGAGTTGTCAGTACAATTGCAAGAGTTGCTGGAGAAAGGATTTATTCGTCCAAGTTCATCACCGTTGGGAGCACCGGTTTTGTTTGTGAAGAAGAAATATGGATCTTTTAGGATGTGTATAGATTATCGCGAGTTGAACAAGTTGACTGTCAAGAATCGTTATCCTCTTCTGAGAATCGATGATTTATTTGATCAACTGCAAGGTTCTAGCGTGTATTCTAATATCATACTTCTGCGATAGTGATTTCAACCAGTTAAACTTCATTAAAGAGGAAGACATTCCGATTACTGCATTTAGAACTCGGTATGGTCACTTTGAGTTCCAAGTAATGCCGTTTGGATTGACTAATGCCCTGCTTTTTATGGACTTCATGAACCGATATTGTAAGCCATATCTTGATAAGTTTTTGTTATAGTGGTTCATCGATAATAATTTTTGATTTATTCCAAGAACGATGAAGAGCATGAGAAGCATTTGAGGATTATTCTGGAGCTGCTTAAGGAAGAGAAATTGTACCACCAAGTTTTCAAAGTGTGATTTTTGGTTAGATTCAATACAATTTCTAGGTCATGTGATCGATCGTAGTGGTGTTCATGTTGATCCTGCCAAGATCGAGGCCATTAACAGTTGGGCTGCACCGACGATGCCAACGGAGGTGAAACAATTTCTTGGATTGGCGGGCTATTATCGAAGGTTATTGAAGACCTTACTTGATTTCTAGCATTGATTAAGTTGACTTTCAAAAAGATAAGAACACGAATGTATAGTAAAGAAGAAGAAGCTTTTCAAACGTTGAAGCAGAAGTTGTGTAGTGCACCGATCTTAGCATTGCCTGAGGGAACAGAAGATTTCGTAGTGTATTGCGACGCATCTCTTAAGGGTTATGGAGCCGTGTTGATGCAAAGAGAAAAGGTGATAGCATATGCTTCTAGAGAATTGAAGGTCCATGAAGAAAATTACACTACTCACGATTTGGAGTTAGGAGCCGTTATTTTCGCTCTTAGATTATGGAGACATTATTTTTATGGAACGAAATGTATGGTTTTCACTGACCACAAGAGCCTACAATATATCCTAAAATAGAAAGAGTTGAACTTGAGACAACGAAGGTGGATTGAGTTGCTGAGTGATTATGATTGTGAGATACGGTATCATCCTGGAAAAGGGAATGTTATGGCTGACGCCTTAAGTCGTAAGGAAAGGGATAAGCCATTACGTGTTCGAGCTTTAATGATGACTGTTCACAACAATTTACCTAAGCAGATTCGTGAAGCTTAGGGAGAAGCCATGAAAAGAAAGAATGTAAAAGTAGAAAATTTGGGGAGATTGATTAAGCCGATATTTGAATTTCACCCTGATGGAACACATTATTTTGGGAATCATGTTTGGTTTCTGCGATTCGGTGGATTAAGAGATTTGGTTATGCATGAGTCACATAAGTCCAAGTATTATATCCATCCAGGATCGGATAAGATGTGTTAAGATTTGAAGTTGTTGTATTGGTGGCCGAATATGAAAGCTGGTATCGCTACATATGTTAGTAAGTGTTTAACTTATGCAAAAGTTAAAGCTGAGCATCAGAAACTGTTTGGGTTACTGCAACAACCTAAGATTCTTGTTTGGAAGTGGGAAAGAATTACTATGGATTTTGTGAGCGTACTGCCGAGAATGCCAAGTGGGTATGATACGATTTGGGTTATTGTCGACCGACTGACCAAATCAGCTCATTTCCTGTCTATGAAGAAAATGGATAGTATGGAGAAACTCACGCGACTGTATTTAAAGGAAATAGTATGTAGGCATGGTGTACCTGTTTTGATTATTTCAGATCGAGATAGCCATTTTACGTCTAATTTCTGGAGATCGCTTCAGGAAGCGTTGGGGACTAAATTGGATATGAGTACTGCTTACCAACCTCAAACGGATGGTCATAGTGAGAGGATAATACAAACGCTTTAAGATCTGTTACGTGCCTGCGTGATTGACTTCGGAAGTAGTTGGGATCGCCATCTACCATTGATTGAGTTCTCGTACAATAATAGTTATCATGCAAGTATTAAAGCTGCAGTGTATGAAGCTTTGTACGGAAGAAAGTGTAGATCGCCTGTATATTGGAGTGAGGTTGGGGATAGCCAACTCACCGGTCCAGAGTTGATCCTTGATACGACTGAGAAGATTGTCTAGATTAAGAATCGTTTGTTAGTTGCTCGTATTCGCCAAAAGAGTTATGCAGATAAGAGACTTAAGCCGTTGGAGTTTAAAGTTGGTGATATGGTATTACTTAAGGTATTGTCATGGAAGGGCGTTGTGCATTTTGGAAAGCGTGGAAAGTTAAGTCCATGTTATATCGGTCCATTTAAGGTTTTGGCTAGAATTGGTCCTGTGGCTTATACATTGGAGTTGCCTAAAGAGTTGAAGGGGATTCATAGTACTTTTCAAGTTTCGAATCTCAAAACGTGTTTAGCAGAAGGTGAAGTTATTGTTCCGTTAGAACAGATCCAACTTGATGATAAGTTGCGTATGATTGAGGAACCGGTAAGAGTGTTATAAGAGAGGTTAAGCGACTTAAGCAGAGTCGGATACCTATAATTAAAGTTCATTGGAATTCGCAAAGAGGTCCAGATTTTACTTGGGAACGTGAGGATCAGATTAAGAGGAAGTACCCTCATCTCTTTACAAGTAAGAACGAAGCGGAAAGAGTGGATGAGACGAGCTGAGTGCCGGTACGTCACTCCCTAAAGGTGGGAGGAATGTAACAACCCGAGTTTCAAGTCAACGTCTATCCTTAGCTAAGATAGTTATCTTTAATTACGTAAATAATTATAGTCATTATGCTATATGTGGTTGATGAGAATTTCCATTAATTGGTGAATTTTATTCCGTGATTTAGTTTCTATTTGTCTTTAGTGTTTAAGAAGGTCAGGAAATTTATTATTTTGCTCCGAGAGCATAAATATGTCATTTTTGTATTTTACGTCGTTTCCTCGAGTTTTTGTAAAAAACGTGTTTAAATGTCGTGTTTTACAAGGTTTAACGTTTGATAAAGTTTTTAAATTATATTTAGCGGGACGGCTTTAAAATATTTGCAAACGTGATGTTACCTGATATGTTAGTCAAATTTACTTATAAAAGAAATGCTTTTGTATTTACTTTGCAAGGACAAATGAGAATGAGGGACCTAAATTGCCAATTAGTCAAACTCTTATTCTATAAATAGGTCCATATACTCCTATTTAACACTTTACCAAAATTTTCAATCTCTTGTCTCCTCCCTCCTCCTTGCCGTTCGAACACCCAACACCAACAATAATTTCATCATCAAAAATTTGTTACTTACATGCATTTAAATCTGATTATACCATATTAAATCCATGTTTTAATCCGTCTACAAATCCCTACTAAAGAAAACCTTACATCAATGAGTATTGTTTGAAAGTTTGGGTTTTGGTCAATTCTTATTGATTTGGTTGTATAAGGAAGTGTTGTTTCTGTGGTAGATTAGGTATTAATTAGTTGAAGTGGTTTTGGTTTGAAAAAGTTTGTTGGTTGGTCTTTGAGGTTTCGTCCGACCTTATGGTCATAGGAAAGCCTAGTCAAAGCTCTGTTCTAGCTGTGAGCTCTTGTTTATTATATTCTTGATTGATTAATTAGATGATATATTGCATATAAAATTGTAGCTAGATTATCTCAAATGCAAAATCGATTGAAAGATTTACAAGTATGAACCCATCCCCATGTTTGATAGTTTTAGTATATGTTTTTTAAGGCGTAGTTAAGCTGTTAGAATAAGTGGATTTGACAAAATAGGTTTTGAATGACATGTAGTTGACTATTGTTGACCAGAAAGTTTGACCTAGTCCTAGGCGTGTCGAGAAATGTCTTTAAAATCAATTAGTCTTTAAAATATGAAAAGGATGTTTTAAGGACCCGTATTGAAATAAGTTTGTTAGAGCATAATTGTAAACAATGGTTGGAAATTCATTCTTGAAATCTTTAAAGAAGTCTAAATCATCAATACAACTGACCGTAGGCTCGGGTGATGGAAACAAAGGCATGTTGACTTTTTCATTATCATTTTCCGAATCTGTTTTCAAATCATTGGTAGAAATTATTTTATAAGAAAATGAGTTTTTGCCAAAAACTATTGTGGAATCTTCATCGTCGAAATCGTCAAACGAAATTCTAAAGTCAATTTCATCGTTAAGGAAACTTACCGTGGGTTCACAAGAGGGTGTTTCATTCGAGTCAAACTATCATTCAAGACTATAGTTGGGAATTCGTTTTCAATGGATCTAAGGTCGTGAACGTCTTCATCATACCAAATCCTACCATACTTAATAGTTTCCCAGTTAAACACTTTCCCACGTTTTTGAGCATTTTCTTCCTCGAGCCTGATGTATTCTTCCATAGTAATGTTCGGATCATCCATCCTGTAATTAACTTACTAGGGAAAAAAATTGTCAAATAACAAACACGTCGTATTCAGTAAACTGAATACGGGGTATTTTATAAACAGAATAAACAAACAGGAATATAAACTATTCTGAACTATACTAATCCTAAGGGTTAGATCTAATCTAATCTAAAAACCAAAATATCAAATAAAAATCAAGATTAATTCTCACTCCCCGGCAACGGCGCCAAAAACTTGATGTGCTGTCGTGTAGGGTCAATTTATTGATTACCAAGTTTTAAATTTATATTTAGCCGACTTATCCTAAAACAACACTTTAACGGGCAGTGTACCCGATCGATGGGAGTTTCATGGTAAGTAGGGTGTCGATCACTAAGAGCGAGGAACACTTTTAATTTATTAATACTTTGGTTTTTCTAATCTAAGTTAGTCTAATCTATGCTAAACCTAAATCTAATAGAGAAGGGGTTTTCAGTCTGAGAGACTGGCACGGGTTTGGTGGTGACTAAAACCAATTCAAGATACTTTAATCCACGCAAGCAAATTAACAAAGAATAAAAGAGCGGTCTAGCCAAATATAAGAAAACTGTATTAACCATTATTAATCCAATCAGAACGTTGGTTTGTTTATTAGTGCAATGATTACTTATCTCGAAGCGGCATATCATTCTTAAGACTTAGGCGTTACTTCTTCCTAAGACCTAGACACGTAGAATTCTGTCACAATTAAACGCATCCACATAAAGCATCCTTATATATTGATTATAATTCATCTAGAGGACAAACAGGGTGTTTGTGTTTTTGTGTCGTTACTAACCTTAGATCAGCGAGCTCATTTTCCCACTTACCCCCGCTCAACGGTTTTTGTATTAGGTGGTGTCCAAATCCACACATTACCACTGAACAAACGTTATGTTAGTACTAAGCAACCACCTACAATGGTACAACAGTGAAATAGAGGCAAAGCAGGACGTTATTAGTGATCCTATTTGTTCTAATAATGCGTTGTACTATTTGGAGAGCTATTCGGACTCTTAGCCTACGACCCAACAACAAACCACTGAAGTTGCAGGCGCATTAAATATGTAGGACTAGACCCCAGTTGGAATGATAGGTCACAGACTTTAAGTACGTTTAAACAAGTATCTTGTGTAAAAACTTAATCAACTTAAATTCAAAACTAATTAAATTAAGAAATTGAGATAATACAATCAAACATTAAGAATTCATAACAATGGATAATTAACCGAAGTATTAGCACTTTCAAACGTCTTTATTTAATACAAGGTAATCGATTTAGCCAAAGGTAACTAAACGAGTTATACGAATGAATACCAAAAAACTAAACGATTAAAAAAGTTTAAGAAATTACACGTTGTCTCCTATGGAATTAATCGCGTTGCTCATTTCTCCTCTGAAAATCGACTTTTATGGTTTAGGTATCGAGAATATGATTTAGCACCCTGAAAACTCGTTTTTGAGTTTTCTATTTATAAGGTCTGAAGTCGGTTTTGATACGGCGTATCGAATGTGTTAGATACGGCGTATTGGGGATTTCTTAGAGTAGGGACCACGTTTGATATCTTCCAGAATATTTTATTCACATATAGCTTGAATACGGCGTATTGATCTTCCTGGATACGGCGTATTAATCTTCATTCCTTCGTGGTCTTTGATGAGTGCAGGCATAGATACGTCGTATCTTCCTTGATAGATACAGTGTATTGGTAGTAAAAATAGTAATCTTCAAAATATCTTCTTTTAAGCTTCAGAATGCGTTCCTTTTAGTCAATCTTCACTAAGTACTCAATAATTACTGCAATTCTTAAATATGAACGATTAAGTAACAATTCTTTGCAATAATTATACAAAATTGGTTAATTACATGGGATAAATGATGCTATAAAATAGACGATTTGATTTGTAATCTTCTGGAAAAGTTTATTTTCTTTTATTCCCCTGTTTGAAAAAGATCATACATCAAAATTGTAAATCAATTTTTCAAAAACAAAATTAAAAATTAAAAAACTTAAAAACTCAAAAAGATTTCCTTAATGTTTTTCAAAAACAAAAATCAAATACAAAAATAAAAATGAAAAAGGACAAAAATATAATTTAAACAAATTCACATGTCTTCTCATTACAATCAGATTCATGATTCGATATTTTTCTTAAAATTACTTTCATTGTTACTAATTGGATTATGATTTGAGGGGGAGTTATGTTGATGACAAATGTGTTCACATTGACAAAACATGTGTTTTTGTAATTCCCATTCACGTACAAAACCTAAATTTTAGTTTCACCTAGCTTTCAAAATCCCATGAAAACAATGATCTCTCGAATATTTGATAGTTTTTATAAAAAAATGGTATAATTTCGAGGGGGGGTTTTTTTATTATTTTATGAAAATCTAGACTTTGAAAAAGAAAAAAATCCGATAACAGGCTAACTGTGCAAAGGATCATACTCCAAGGGGGAGTTTTTGAAATTTTGGTAATAAATTTCGATATCTAAAACTACAAGGACCAAGGCTGACATTTTCAAATGAAAATTCGGAAGGAAAAACTCCAAGGACTAAAATTGTCACTTTCCAAACTTCCAATTTCGAACGGTATAAATAAGAATTATAATTCATTTCTTATTTTCTTTTTATTCCAAAATTGCTGTCGAAAAAGAAGAGAATATCAAATCTTTGATTTTGAGTTTATTAACAACGATCACCTTCTTCTTCTTTTCTCATACGTAAGTGATTATGCATTTAACAGGTTTTGAAAA
>BQNB010069682.1:0-28015 GCA_026074375.1 Tanacetum coccineum | reverse complement strand
AACTTAAATAGTTAGTAGCTTATTAATCTTAGTTTTCAGCTTATTTCATTTTATTAAGTTCTTAAATTTTCTAAAAAACCAAAAATATAGTTAAGTAGTTTTGTCATGTTTTCAGCTGTTTTACTTTTCAAAAATAATTTCTTTTAGTAAAAGTGTTAGTTTTTAGCTTGTCTACAACTTTGTTTCTTTGAGTTTTCAAAAATAAAAAAAAATAAAAAAATAAAGATGGAAATCGGGGGTGAGCAAGGCTCGAACCCCCGACCTCAACATCCTCACCCTTTATAAACGCCTCACAACACACACTCACTACCAACGTTCCCTGGGGTCTTTTTCGTTATAGCTTCACAAAATTTAATATTTGTATACGTTTTACCCTTTTAGTTTAATAAGCTGTTTAAGCTTATTTCGTAGCTTATTCGATAAGCTGTGTAACCAAGCTTATTTTTCCTAGGTCCCTCTTAGTTCAAGCTACTTTCTATAATTTTTTCAGAATTTTTATGTTTAGTTTAGTATTTTTAAACATTTATTTTTATTAAAAACTTTAAAAAATCATAAAAAATAGAAAAATATTCAAAAAAATATAATTCTTTATTCAAATTTTTTCTTTTATCATATAGTTTCTAGGAAAATTAGTTTTGCTTCCTTAGGGTTAAAATTGCAAAATATCAATTTTTAAAGAACGGGATTCGTTTTCGTTCACGTTTTTCGTGTTTTTAAGCTCATTTCAATTCCGTTTTTGTTCTAGTTTTCTTTAAACTTACTTTTTAGTCAATTAGAGTCTATTAAAAGAGAAAAATTCATTTTAGGTTTAATTTTGGAAATTTAGGGTTTTTAATTACCATTTAGGGTTCCCGTTTTGCGTTTTTAGTTAAAGTTTAATTTCCCGTTATTTGTTTTCATGCTTAATTGTTATCATTTGCTTATTTTAATTGTTTTTAATTCATAGAAATAGATAATCAAATCAATCTTTGTTACCAATTCAAATCATTGTCCGAACAACAAACGTGGTCTCAATTTGCATTAAATCGTTTGGAATACGACCCGGGATCATACTTCGGTCAAATTATACGTACTATTATTTATGTTTTTGTGAAGATTTTTCCTTTATACCTTTGTCCTCAAGGGTAGTTTGGTAATTTTCTTTCGTATTGTATTTTATTATTACGTGTATAGATTTAACTGCAATCACATACTATATATAATTAAACAAAAAAGAGGAATTAAGATTTTATGTTAACACAGACACAAAATCCATTACAACTAAATGACAATATGGTTGGACTTACTTCATCAATACTTTCCATTTTTTTCAGGCGTATGTCTTATTATTTTTGGACAGCTTGGATTTAAGTTTGAAATTTCATCATTTAAAAGCTTAATCTTTTTGCAGTATTCAGATTCATTGTTGTTTCTTTTGCAAGATGTTTTTCTTTTTCTTTATATCTCTCAAGCTCTTTTATCAATAAGACATTCGCTTGCTGAGCTTCGCGCTTGATCTTGTTAATTTTTCAACATCACATTTGAGGTTATTGATCAAGGAAGCAAAAAAGGCATGTTGTTGTTCATCATCCACATCATCATGTTCTTCCTTATCTCTAACTTGATCCATATTTGGTATATCAGAAATAATATCACTATTATTCTCATTCACCACATATGTGTCAGGAATAGATTCAGGTTGTTTATGATTTTGTATCCCATGAGCAAACATATTTTCAAACATATCATGATGTACCTTAGACATTGTGTCACTGTCATATGAAGGTCAATGATGACATCAAATAACGTCTATTTTATAGCATCATTCGCCCCACGATATTAACCTATTTTGTATAGTTATTGCAAAGAATTATTACTTAATCGCTTATATTTGAGAATTGCAGTTAATTATGGGAGTAATTGGTGGAAACTAGGTAGCAAATGGCACGCATTCGGAGCTTAATGAAAGATTATTTGAAGATTAATATTTGAAGACCAAACGCGTAATCCTTCGGAGTGAGATATGGTGTTCCGTGCCTGCCACTCACCAAAAGGGAACCACAGAGGAATAAAGACCAATACGCCGTATCAGAAGACCAATACGCCTTATTCATGATATGGTATCAATTTTAATATTCTGGAAGATATCAAACTGTAGGTCCTACTTAGGAAATTCCCCTAATACGCCGTATCAAATACTTGGATTCGCCGTTATCCAAATCCGACTTCCCAGGACCTTTATAATTAGAAAACTAAAAAAAGAGTTTTAAGGTGTGCTAAAATATATTCTCGAGTACCCAAACCCACAAAAGTCTTTTTTAAGAGGAGAAAAAGAGAAGAATTAGGTCGGGGCAAACGTTATTCAATTGCTTAGAGACAACGGTGAATTCCATATATTTAGTAATCGTTCAGTTTTGGTAATCATTCGTTAACTGGTTTAGTTACTTGGCTAAATAATTTCTCTTTGTTTTTATTTATTATGATGTTTGAAGGCTAATTACTTGGGATTAGCCATTATTATGAGATCTGTATGTTTGGTATTTGTTTATCTCGATTTCTTAATTGCTCGTTGAGTGGTGTTTATTTTATCAATTTATACTTGTTTACGCGATTTTTTGTATGCGACCTAAATCTTCAATTGGATTAGTGAAGCGGACCAAGCAAGATCTTGAGTCCGGGATAGGCTCTCTATTATAGTAATTTATACAATCAGAAGAATAGTTACACATATATTGTCCTTCTATGTCTGTATCTAGGATACGCTTCAGGCTTAACTAGTTAATTGGATATTGCCAATGGTTTATTGATCGTGTTGACTAGCAGGTGACCTAGGGATAATTCAAATGTATCGTTTCTAGATTCCCGTGGAAGTTGGACAAAAGTGGACTACTAGTGTATAGATTGCCATTAAGAGGTAATTGGTTAAGTTGGGTTTAAAGTCTCATGAGTTAGGGTTTTAACAAGATCTCTTGCTTTATCCCTAAGTCTAATTATAATCCAGCCTCAATTAAGGATTGCTTTATGCGGATGGCTGCTTTTATTTGTGTCAGTATAACTGTGTCATAGGTCTTTAGGATGATGTAACGCTCTAAGTCTTAAGAATGATATGCCTCTCAGAGAAAAAAAATCATTGCACTGAATAACAAACCACGTTCTATCAGAGTAATAATAGTTAATATTTTTTCTTATATAAGGTTCGACCGCTCGTTTATCTTTTGTTAAGTAGCTTGCGTAGGTAAAAGTGCCTTGAATTGACTGTAGTCACCAACCAAATCGTGCCAGTCTCTCAGGATGAAAACCCCCCTTTCTCGTTAGAATTTCGATTTAGACTAACATAGATTTAGCATAGGTTTAGAATAGAATTAACATAGATTAGATAGCCAATATATTAATTAAATTGATAGATTTAACCTCGCTTATAAGTGTTGGGAACATATACTTACCACCGGAAAACTACTCGATGGGTACACTGCCCGGTTTAAGTGTTGTTTTTGTTTAGTCGGAATAGTTTATAATTTAAACTTGGAATCATCTTAAATATACCATACAACGACGCACATCAAGTTTTTGGCGCCGTTTTCGGGGAGTGAAAATTAACTTGAATTTTTATTGATATTTTGGTTTGTATCATTAAATTTGCATCGAACCCTTTGGTTAGTGTAATTTAGATTAGTGTATATTCTTGTATATTCTGTAATATTTTGTATATTTATCTTTAATTGTTTGTTTGCATATATTTGTGTTTAATTGTTTACGTATTTAATTGTTTTTTAATACACTGTTCTGGTCGATAATTGAATACGGCGTATCCACTTCCATCAGATACGGCGTATCTAGTTCTCTGTCTAATACAGCGTATTCATCTCAACTAATTAATACGGCGTATCCACATCCATTGAATACGACGTATCGATGTCTGGAACAGAAACTGAAAATATTTGTTTTCGTGCTAAGTTTTTTTTTTCTTCTTAGAGCTAAATCTGTTGATATTTTTGCCCTTGTTACAGGAAGAACTTATCAGAGCTAGTTGATTAATGAAAGAACTACAAGAAGTCATGGCAGAACCAATTCTATCTAATTACATGGAAAAAGCTCAAATTGAATCAAATCTTTCTATCACCAGTAATAACATAAACGTTAAACTATGCATGGAATTTTTGGTGGAACTAAGAAAGAACCATGTAATCACGGAAGGTTATTTCGATGACGTGGTGGATCACATTGCTATAAGGTACTCAAATGTTGTTTTGACTACTGTTTCTGGCATGGATTCCCATCAACTATGAATGAAAGTCTTTCCTCTTTCATTGGCCGATGATGCTAAAGAATGGTGGATTAGTGAGGGAGATGGAAAAATCACCACTTGGGAGGAACTTGTTGAGAAATTATTCTATAGATTCTATCCAGAATCATACGATGGAGAGGATGAAAGGTTGGTCGAAGGAGGAGAACTGGGGGATTCGGACCCACTTGATTTTTATCAAATGTACATCATTAAAATCTAAGAAAGTGGATGGAGGACTCCAAAAAGTGATATTTCACTCCCGGGATGATGGAAATTGGAATAAGAGATATGTGGATAACAATATTTCAAGCAATAATGTATGGAAGGAATCTAAATATGAAAACCCGTCCAACACTGCTACTGATTTGTTCTTTAAAGCCTATGACATATGCGATATTGAAAAAGAAAATGAACAAGGGCAAACAATAAGCAAAAACAATGATTAAGATGTTAAGCCAACCTAACAAATGAAGGTGCAAACAGAAGAAAAGTTTGAAGCTAATCAGTAATCGTTTGGAATCTAACGTAAGACTATATTTCTATAGTAGTTATGAATATGATTATTGGGAAAAAAACGAAGATAATTTGTCCATAATCTACCAAGATATTTTTCAGAAAAAGGACGAAGGTTGGAAGGTGACGTGCACCAAGGAATGAGAATGGAAGCTGAAGAAAAAGTATAAACTTATAAGACTTCGCTGTGTCAAACAAAGTGCTTTTAGCGGGAACAACTAGGAATGTTATTTAATTTTGGTACTCGTTTGTCTTTCATTATCATTATGACGTATTCGCACCAAACCATACGACGTATTGATTGTACTGGACGTTTATCAGTTTTTAATTTTTGGTTGCACTTTTTAAAAAAAATATTATTGTCAGCTACTGGTATAGCGTATTAATTGACTTGACATGCCGTATCCACAGTCTGACTCGTAATTAATTTGTTTAGTTTAGTTTAAATTAACCGTAGGTGCCAAGATAGGAATGCACATGTTTTCCCTATATTTTACGCAGGACCTCGTGAAAGAAACATCGACAAAGTTGGTGGAATGCATATTTTCTGGAATTCTATGTGTGTGCTGTTCGTGCTAGGATTCAGACGCTTTTTTAGCACACAATCTTGCTCATAAACGCAACTTGGAGAAGCTACGAAGCAATTTATGGGATAGTTTCTCTTCTAATTCTCTTTAAAAATTCCCTTATTTAATGTTTTATAATATAACCGAGGAGTGTAGAATTTCAAGTGGGGGGATGAAATTAGAATGTTTACTTGTCCTATTTTTCATACTAAAAGGCTTAAATTATGCTCAAATCTAAAAATTTTCAAGCATACTTTTGTAAAATTACTTGATACATAACCCGCACACAATAACCCTTGATAGATATTGTGAGGATTTAACCTTTCCATTTCCAAATGTTTACCCAAATTCCACAAAATATGAGTGTGCCGGTTGTTAATACAAATAATGTCTAAAAACGTTATTTATTTTTTGACTTCTCCGATGTTTGATAATAACAAAATGTAAAAATATTTACGATAAAAATAAACGTTTATAAATTACTAACCATAAAATTCTATTTTTAAGATTAATCACTTAAGGTATGGATAAACAAATCATTAAACTTTGATTACGTGATTAAGAAATATTTTTCTTAAACTTACATCTCTACTATAGTGTTTTTATAAAACAATATAAAAACAAAATATTTATTTATAATGAAATGTTAAGTATTATAATAATAATATTTGGAATCAGATTTTCCCCAAAAATGGAAAGGTTCTAACACAGATAACACATTCCCACAAAAGAAAAAAGGAGAAGAGTAGTCTACGGCATCCCCTTATAGGCCTGGCGGCGGCTCTATCCCCCTAATATATTGGGCCGTCGGGACCGCGCCAAACAAAAGGCTTTTTTGTCATCTATAAATACTGGGCCACCCCATCTGAAAAACAGAACCTCTTGCCATGAATTTTCTCAGATCTACTTTTCTCTCTTCTTTCTTTCTTTCTAAAACACATATCTTAATCACTAGCATACCTTGATCTTGTTTTAAGTGATTAATTCTTTCTTCCTCCCTTCTTCTTCTAATCAGTGCAAGAGAAGAAACAATCGTTTCTTCTACTATATGAATGTTATTAAGTGATCTCCTTCTTCTCCTCAATATCATAGGTCTTTATTTAATATTAAACTTTATGTGTTGTGATATTGATTGTGTGTAGATTAAGTGTGTATAATTGTGTCACTGTGATTTGGATTGTGTGTTCAATATTACGAGTATATATCTTGTGAGTGTGTATAGACTTAGTGAAGTCTTAGATTGGTTCTAGCTAAGATTAGGCACTCGACGTCTTAGCCTAGTGTCTAGGAAAAGAAAAGTAAGCGACGTTGTAAACCGGTTTTCTCGTCCTATAAGGGAGCTTGTTGTCATAGTGAAATCTCAAGTGGAGTAGGAACGGAAGAGTGCTTCGTAGCCGAACCACTATAAATATTAGTGTCTTGGTTTGATCGTTCTTTCTCTATCTCTTATATTGTTATTGTTTATTAGTTATTACATTAGTAGTTTAGTTGTTGATTCATATTATTGATTGATTGCACTTACAACTCGAATCAAAGCTATTTATAGCAAAGTTTTAAACGGTCAAGTTAACGGATAAAAACTATTATAACCCCCTTCTAGTTTCCTTACTATTGGTATCAGGAGCCAAGGTCACTCAAAGATTTTTAAAATATTATTGTATTTTAAAGCTTGGATTCAATTCTATGGATTTCCGACAAATATCTAGAGGGCAATCTACGCAAAGACCACACTTTTTGAAGTGATTAGTTTTATTTATTGGGAAAAAATAGATTCGAGACATATGTTAAATCAAAAGCTAGATCTTTGGCATGTTATACCCAAGGGTGATTTTCAACATGTTTTTCCAATTCCGAAACCAAAATCGATGAGGTTGTTCACATCTTTTGAAAACAAAAAGTGATCTTAAAAAGAAGGTTGCGAAAAAATAATGAAGCCAAAATGGTTATTTACAAATTGCTTTGCCTAAAAAAGGAATATGAACAAATTTTCTTATTGTAATACGGCATAGAAATTTGGGAAAAACTTTATTAATCAACCTATCAAGGTAATAGCCAAGTCAAAGTATAATAAGATCTACATTTTGGTTTCAACAATTATGAACAATTCGTCATTTTGAAGACGTATTATAGGGATAGTGCTTTTGCTAGATTTAATTACTATTATTCACAGTCTTAAAGCTCTTGATGAAGGTTATTCTAGTTAAGAACTACGTAACGAAGTTTCTTAGGGCTCCTACATCATAAAATGGAGAGCAATGTACGGCAATTGTAGAGTCAAAAGATTTTAACAATCACTATCTCTTGATTGAGATCATTGAAAAATCAAAGTCAATGAGATGATCTCAAGAAAGATTCTGAAAATAGTCAAAGCAAAATTTGAAAGGAATATCTTGCTTTAAAGGCTAGAAAAGAATTTAGTGATGAACGAGGATGCTCAAACTTCCGGGAGTTGAGTGAAGACGGAAGAGTAAGCCATGGCAGTAGTAAGAGACTTCAGAAGTTCTTTAATGAGAAGAGGTAGATTTGAGAGACACCTCAGAACGGACAAAACGACCTTTCAAAGAAAGTCGAGACGACAAAAACGACCAAAGTGATAGGAAGTGCTTTAGATGGGAGATCCGAATATCTTATTAGAGATGTCAAGCCACCGAGAGACAAGAACCAAATAAAACATTGTTTTGAAAAATTAGAGGTTCTTGGATTCGATGATTAGCGGTGAAGAAGATATGAAAAGATTCCAAGATGAGACATGTCCTTGTAGCTCAAGAATCCAAATGAGGTATGTTCTGATCTTCTTACTTGGTGATTGAAAAACGCATCATTGATGATTTAGGCCTTAGACAATGAATATGATAAATTGTGCAAAATGAGTTTAAAGATAATCACTAAGAACAAAAGGTTAAAAGCTATTAGAAATAGTCTAGTAAATGAGCTTAGAGAATTAAAAGATAAATTGTCCACACTTGAGAAAAACAAGGGAGTTAATATTGATTGTGCAAAAGTGTCCTCACACTTAAAATTGAATATGAAAAAGCTCAAAGAAGAATTACTAGATTAATTTTTTTTGAAAAGAGTACACATTGCTTGAATGAAATGTTAAATAATAAAAAACCCTCCGATGATAAATTAGGTTTGGGATTTAATTCATTTGAAGCATCATCTAGTGAAACTAAGGAAATAAAATTTGTAAAAGCTCAAAAAAAGATGTCTTCTGATGGTGGTCCCATAAATATGGGCGGCCCCCTTAATGTTCAGGTGGCCCCAAAATAAAATTTAGGACGCCACCAGCAACGTCTGGTTCTGGAGAAAAGTGTGTCTTTTCATATATCTTATTTTGGGTCTAGACCAAAACACTAATGGTAATCAATAGATTAAATTCCTGTGGCTAGTTGACAATGAAGTCAATACAATTTTATACATCCATTTGACAAGCCCGGAGTCTTGGTTTTTCAAAAAACCAATTTAGATCAAAAATACTCACCTCCTAGAAGAGTCAATAATATTTTATTATCGTACCTAAAACCCAGCAACAAAAGACACGATTGGGTCGACCAAACCAACCTCATGGATTTCCCGTAAATTGGAACAACTTTCCACATCAAAGTTACATACCATGGGAAATGTGTCTTTCGTTATCACATCCCAACCAATTGCATCAACTGCAGGGATGTTTGGAACTAAAAACTTTGGACCCATGAGATATTGTGGACCAAATGTTTGAGTTACTGTCTTATAAAATAGATATGCCTTGGAGTCGACTTGGATCCCGACGAATGGATCAAGGATAGTGGATGCTCCAAACATATGACGGGCAACCGAAAGCTCTTCTCCACTTACAAGGCATACAATAGAGGCAACGTCATTTTTTTCTAGTAAACTTCGCGGTAACATCATTGGCAAATGTACGATTTCTAATGACTCTCTCAAAATAGATAATGTAGAACATGTTGATAATTTAGGATTTAACTTGCTAGGTATGGAAAATATGTGGATAAAGGGTGTAGAGTAACTTTTTTTGAACATGATAGTGAAATCACTAAGGACGGTAAAGTCATAGGTAGAGGTATTAGGAAGAAAGGCTTGTATGTGATGAAATTAGGAAATAAGCCAAAAGACAAAATATGTCTTGCAACGATTGATGAAAACTCCACATTGTGGCATAGGAGATTAGGTCATGCTAATATGCGTCTCATTCAATCGTTAGCTTCTAAGGAATTAGTTAGAAACTTACCTAAGCTTAAGTTTGATCAACATTTTTGTGATGCTTGCAAAATTGGAAAACAAGCTCACGTTAGTCACAAAGCTAAAAACATAGTCTCAACAACTAGATGCTTAAAACTTCTCCACATGGATCTTTTTGATCCATCCGCCGTACGGAGTTACGGAGGAAACCGCTACACCTTAGTCATAGTAGATGACTACTCTAGGTACACTTGGACTAGATTTCTTAAGGATAAAACCGAAGCTTTCGATCAATTCGAAATATTTAGTAAGAAAATCCAAAACCAATTAGGATGTACAATAGTGTCAATAAGAAACCTGGATCACGATAGGAATTTTGAAATATGTGCATTTGGTAAGGAGTTTGTAATGCCAATGGTATTACTCATAACTTCTCGGCTCCACGCACTCCTCAATCAAATGGCGTGGTTGAAAGGAAAAATAGGACACTTCAGGAAATGAGTAGAACCATGTTGAACGAGCAATCGTTACCACAAAAGTTTTGGGTTAACGCCGTAGATACTTCAACATACATTCTCAATCGACTACCTAATTAGAGTCATCCTAGGAAAAACACCTTACGAAATCTTGAGAGGTAGGAAACCTACTCTTGACTATTTTAGAGTGTTTGAAAGCAAGTGCTTCATTTTAAACACCAAAGACTACCTTACCAAGTTGACCCAAAGCAATAGTCATTTCGAATGTGTCTTTTAGGCTACTAGCAAAATGTTAACTGCCTTTATTCATTCTTAATAAACACACTTGGAAAAATCAAAGAGAATCACTCAACGTGACATTCGATTGAAAGCTCCTCACACCACTCTAAGGACATACCCTTGGTGGATGATGACTTAGATGAAGAAGAAGCTATTAGGGAAATCGAAAAGAAAAACCTAGAAAATGTTGTTGAGGATGAAACATTAGAGATTGACAAAATAGTCAATATTTTGGAAATTCTTGAAACATCCCTTAGAAAATGTTTATAGATACCTTAACCAAAGAACCGTAGATCACAAGCCTGAACCCAAAGTAACTTTACAGTTTTATATCAACTATAGAAACCTAAGAATGTGAATGAAGCCTCTACGAGATGAAAGTTTGGTATAGGTCGCCATGCAAGAAGAATTAATCAATTCAAGTCTAATCGACGTTTGGGAGTTAGTTCCACAACCTAAGAATATGACAATTATAGGAACTAAGTGGGTGTTTAGGAATAAGTTAGACGAGAACGGTATTGTTTCTCGAAATAAGGCGAGGGATAGTTGCTCATGGCTAAAAACTAACAAGAGGGCAAATCGTTTTTGAGGAAACTTTTGCCGCGGTTGCTAGACTTGAATCTATTTGGATTATTATTTTGCCTATGCTTGCGCCTTAGATTTAAGATTATTCAAATGGATGTAAATAGTGCATTCCTGAACGGTTTTATTCATATGACATGGTAATATGTGGCACAACCTCGGGATTCTTGATTTGAAAAACGGATCAAGTTTATAAAATTAAAGAATGTTTATATGGTCTTAAAACAAGCACCCAGCTTGGTATGATTGATTAAAAGCTTTTTTCTTATTAAACTTGATTATAAAATATGAAATGGTAGATAACACTCTTTTTACTAAGAAGAAAAGTTCAAATTCATAATTGTTCAATACTATATGTCGATAACATTATATTACGGTTCGGACTTGTCAAGACAGGTGTGATGATTTTACCAAATCATGCATGATGAGTTCGAGATGAGCATGAGGGGTGAACTTATCTTCCTTCCTTGGATTACAAATTAAACATAATGGAAGTCGGATATATTCTTTAATCAATCTAAGTATATTAAAATAATGCTTAGAAATTTGGTCTAACCGATTTAATCTAATGAAAACCCCATGTACTTCGATACATAAAACTCACGAAAGATGAAGTTTTTAATTAGTGTGAGTCGGTTAGATAGTACCAAGTATCGAGGCATGATAGGTTAGTTTATTACTAACGGTATGGTAGGCCCGATATCATTTTAGTGTCTGGATCTTGTGCCAGCTTTCATGAGGCCTCCCAAAACCCCTTCACCTTGAAGCAGTTAAAAGTATCTTCCGATACTTTAAAAGCACTACGCACTTAGGATTATGGTATCTATGGGGACCGGCATAAGAAACCGTAGGATATGCGAATCTAATAATGTGGGGATTATGTGGACAAAGAGCATAGCGGTATTTGTACGTTCGTGGATGTTGTTTGTCATCTTGCGTTTCTCGTAGAAAACAAAATCGCTTGTGTGCTATATCCACTACCGATGCCGGATTACGGTATAGCGCCATAAAGGCATTGTCAAACAAGCACTAGGGATGAAACAAAGCTCTCTCGACTACGACGTTATGACTCGACGGCGTTCCATATGTGCGGTTTATACAAAGGCTCGCGATTGTCCTTTAGCCAAAAATCCGATGCAACATTCTGTACCTAAACACATCGAAAACGTCACCACTTTCTTTGCTCGATAATGATCCAAAAATGACATATTCATAGAAAAAAGTGCGCCCGTCGACTACATCGTGACATCCTTTACTAAACCCCTTAAACGTGAATCATTTAACTATTACGGTCTTGATTTAGGAGATTGGAACCCATTCCATAGACCTTATGTGTTCCGCTTCTCATTCTTCTAGTTCTCGAATTCTAGTCCGATGTTCCACTTCTGTGTCGTGATTCATCTTGATTCTTCATCCGAAATAGTACTTTAATATTTTTAATTCACGAATTGCAAATTAAATGTCACTGCTCTTTGTTAATTTTCTGTTCAATGAAACGCAAATAAAAATCCCTTTGATGAAGGCGGCCCCCAAACATTTGGGGGACCGCAGGAGTTATGGGATCTCCTCAGCAGGACTAATATTATGGAAAACACTTAATACAAAAATTTTTCAAAAACAAAAACAAACACTCCTTTATTGCTGCCATTAACCGACACGCACAAACAACTCGCCCAAAACTCAAATCCAACCATTAAAACATCAATTGAAGATCAAATCAACACTAATAATCAATCCTAACATCACAAAGATCATTAATTGTATGTCATTTCATCTTTTGTCTTTCAATTTGAGTCTAGGGTTCATGATGAACACAAAAATTGAAATTGGGGATTTTTGATTTTTCTTTCAATTTTTGTACAATTAAGACTACTAGGATACAATGTACTACCAAATATGCTTTCCTGTAGACTTTAGGATTTGCATACATTAGTAAGATTAAACGGAAACCGTGCTCTTTTGTCAAACTTTGTGGAAAAGTTTTTTGGAACGGTTCACTTTGGCAATAATGATTTTGCGGTAATTGCTGGCTATGGAGATGTTGTTATTGGATCAATGAAGATCAAGAAAATTTACTATGTCGAAGGTTTAGGACATAATTTATTTAGCGTTGGACAGTTTTGTGACAAGGGCCTTGAAGTCGCCTTTTGAAAGTCTACATGTTTTGTTCGAAAAGAAGATGGTGTAGATTTGCTTACCGGTGAGCATTCGTCGAATTTGTATACTATTGCACTTAACGAAATCACATCAAATTCTTCAGCTTGTCTCCTAGCAAAAGGCTTCTTCTTTGCAATCTTGGTTGTGGCATCAACGTCTTTCTCATTTGAATTTTGCCACAATCAATAACCTTGTGAAAAATAATCTTGTTCGAGGTCTTCCTAAAATGAAATTCGAAAAAGATCATTTGTGTCCCGCTTGTGAACAAGGGAAGATTCATCGGAAACATCACAAGTACAAAACAGGTTTTGCTTCGAATAAGCCACTTTATCTTCTTCATATGGATTTGTGTGGTCCGATGCGCGTCGAAAGTATTAATAGAAAGCGGTATGTGTTAGTTGTTGTCGATGATTATTCACGGTACACATGGGTATTCTTTCTTCATTCAAAGGATGAAGCTTCTGAAGTGATCATTTTGTTTATCAAGAAAACCCAAGTGAATCTTCAACTTCAAGTTTATCGTGTTCGAACTGATAATGGTACTGAGTTTAAGAACAAAACTCTTACTAAATTCTTTGACGAGGTCGAAATTTCTCAACAATTTTTTGCTGCAAGAACGCCACAGCAAAATGGTGTCGTAGAAAAGAGGAATCGAACCTTAGTCGAAGATGCAAGAACTATGCTTACATTTGCAAACTTACCATTGTTTCTTTGGGCTGAAGCCATCGCAACAACTTGCTTTACACAAAATCATTCGATTATTCACAAACGTTTCGATAAAACTCCTTATGAGATCATTAACAAGAGAAAACCAAACATCAAGTTCTTTCATGTATTTGGTTGCAGATGTTATCTTCTCAATGATTATGATGATGTTGGAAAGCTCAAGGCAAAAAGGGATATTGGAGTGTTTATTGGATATTCAAAAGAATCTATTGCATTCAGAGTTTACAATAAACGAACTCGAAAGATTCACGAGAGCGTGAATGTGAATTTTGATGAGATTTCAGAGATGGCTTCTAAACAGTTCAGTTTAGAACCCAGTTTATCTAATTTAAACGAAACGCAAAAATATTCAAATCCAACGGTTTCACAAGTTTCAGAAATTTCAAAGAAAGATTTGGAAGATTTATTTCATAATTTTTACGATGATTATTTTGATTTTTCAAAGATAACGAAATCTTTGACAACGAATGTTGAAAATTCCAACAACGAAATTCCTTCGCATGAAGGAGAAGTTTTTCATGAGGATTCTGAATCATTTCAAGAGGAATATTCTTCATCTTCATTGAATGACGACGTTCAAAAAAGTTCAGAAGAAGTAATGGTTCCTCCAATAAATACTCAATCGATTTCAAATAACAAGGTTCCTAATGTGAATAAAGCAAGTTCGTCACACAATGTGTTTAATGAACGATTGGAAGATGTTTATTTTGATGCAAGTACGACGTTCCATGATCCTTCCAATGTTCATACGTTCTATCAACCTTACCCACATGAGAAAAAGTAGACTAAGGATCATCCACTTCATAAAATAATTGGTAATCCAAAGTCAAGTGCTCGTACAAGAGGAAAACTAACAAATTCATGTTTGTTTGCATGTTTGCTAAGTAGTATTGAGCCTGCTAACGTGGCTGAAGCTTTGAAAGATGCTGATTGGGTCAGTGCAATGCAAGATGAGCTTGATTAATTTGCAAGATTGAAAGTTTGGAGATTAGTTCCTCGACCCGAAGGCAAGACTATCATCAAAACTAGCTGGATCTTCAAGAATAAGAAAGATGAAAGTAGTTTGGTTATTCGAAACAAAGCAAGGCTTGTAGCTGTAGGATACTGTCAACAAGAAGGCATTGATTATGATATGACGTTTGCTCCAGTTGCTCGAATTGAGGCTATACGCTTATTTCTTGCATATGTTGCTCATAAGGATTTCATGGTCTTTCAAATGGATGTAAAGATGGTGTTTCTCAATGGAATTCTTAAAGAGGAAGTGTATGTTGGTCAACCTCCAGGTTTTGTCAGCAAACAATATCCAGATCATGTGTATGCTCTCGACAAAGCTCTGTATGGTTTGAAACAAGCACCTCGGGCATGGTATGACGTTCTTTCAAAATTCTTGATTGATAGCGGTTTCCAAAAAGGTTTAATCGATACTACTCTTTTCATTAAAAAGAAGGGTAAACATATAATGCTAATTCAAATATACGTTGATGACATTATATTTGGCTCAACGAATCCAAAATATTGCATGAAATTTTCAGAATTAATGGTAAAACATTTTGAAATGAGTATGATGGGAGAAATGAAATTCTTTCTCGGGCTTCAAGTAAATCAATTTTCAAACGGGATTTTCATAAATCAATCCAAGTACATTCTTGATATTTTGAAACGATTTGGAATGGAAAATTGTGATACGGTTCCCACTCCCATGGTTGAACAAGCTAAACTCAAACTTGATTTAGTTGGAAAACCAGTTGATCATACTGATTATCGTAGCATGATTGGATCATTGATGTACCTTACTTCGAGTAGGCCAGATATAATGTTTGCAACATGTATGTGTGCTAGATATCAGGCAAACCCAAATGAACATCATGTGTCAGCCGTTAAAAGGATCTTTCGATATCTCAAAGGGACTATTAATTTAGGCCTTTGGTATCCGAAAGATTCTGGCTTTGATCTAACTGCTTATTCAGACGCAGACCATGCAGGATGTCACTTAGATCGAAAAAGTACATCTGGCAGTGTTCAATTTTTAGGTGACAAGTTGGTGTGTTGGTCGTCCAAGAAGCAGAAGTTTTAAGTGATTAATTCTTTCTTCCCCCCCTTCTTCTTCTAATCAAGTGCAAGAGAAGAACAATCGTATTCTTTTACATACGAATTGTTATTAAGTGATCTCCTTCTTCCTCCTCAAGATCACAAGTCTTTATTATATTAACTTTGTATTGTTGTGTAAATTGGATTGTGTGTAGATCCAATTATGTAAATTGTGTATTTATGATTTGGATTGTGTGTCAATCCAAGAGTATATATCTTGTGAGTGTGTAAAGGACTTAAGTAAAGTCTTAGATTGGTTCTAGATAAGATTAGGACTCGACATCTAGCTTAGTGCCAGAAAAGAGAGTAAGCGACGTGTATACGGTTTTCTCCGCCTAAAGGGAGCTTGTTGACATGGTGAAATCTCAAGTGGAGTACTCGGGGAGTGGAGTAGGAACAAAGAGGTGCTTCATAGCCGAACCACTATTAATCTTGGTGTCTTTGTTTGATCGTTTCTTTCTCTATCTCTCTATATTGTTATTGTTTTACCTTAGTTCATTACATTAGATAGTTTAGTTGTGATTCATATTGTTGATTGATTGACATACAACTCGAATCAAAGCATTTTATAAGCAAAGTTTTAAAACGGTCAAATTAAAAACCGGTAAACTATTCAACCCCCCCTTTTCCTAGTTTCTTACACTTGGTATCAGGAGCCAAGGTCAATCAAGATTTTTAAAATATATTGTATTTAAAGCTTGGATCGATCTATTGAATTATCTGACAAATATCAAAATGCAAATCTATGCCAAATACCCCACCACTTTTTGAAAGCGATAGTTTTATTTATTGGAAAAATAGATTCGAGACATATGTTAAATCAAAAGATCTAGATCTTTGCATGTTATTACCAACGGTGATTTTCAACTAATTGTATAAAATCCATAAACCAAATTAGATGAGGTTATCCCTTTTGATAAACAAACCGATGATCTTAAAAAGAGACTTGCGAAAAATAACGAAGCTAAAATGGTTATTTATAATGCTTTGCCTAGAAAAGAATATGAAAGAATTTTCATGTGTAATACGGCAAAAGAAATTTGGAAAACATTGTTAATTACCCACCAAGGTAATAGTCAAGTAAAAGATAATAAGATCGACATTTTGGTTCAACAATATGAACAATTCTTCATTTCCGAAGACGAATCTATAGATAGTGCTTATGCTAGATTTAATACTATTATTACTAGTCTAAAAGCTCTTGATGAAGGTTATTCTATCAAGAACTATGTTAGGAAGTTTCTTAGAGCTCTACATCCTAAATGGAGAGCAAAGGTCACGACGATTGAAGAGTCAAAAGACTTAACGTCACTATCTCTTGATGAACTTATCGGGAACTTCAAAGTTTACGAAATGATCATCAAGAAAGATTCCAAAATAGTCAAAGCAAAAGTTAAAAGGAAATCTCTTGCTTTAAAGGCTAAGAAAGAATCTAGTGATGAAGAGTGTTTGACTTCCGGAAGTGAAGACGAAGAGTACGCCATGGCTGTAAGAGACTTCAAGAAGTTCTTTAAGAAAAGAGGTAGATTCGTGAGACAACCTCGAAATGACAAAAAGATATTCTAAAGAAGACGTGATGACCAGAACGGTAAAAGTGATAGAAAATGCTTTAGATGTGGAGACCCGAATCATCTTATTGGAGAATGTCCAAAGCCACCGAAAGACAAGAACCAAAGAGCTTTTGTTGAAGGTTCTTGAAGTGATACTGGTGAAGAAGATGATGAGAAGGTCAAAAACGAAACGTGTCTCGTAGATCAAGCATCAAGTGAGGTGTGTTCCAAATCCTATTACTTTAGTGATGAAAACTCGTCAATAGATGATTTAGTATTTGATAATGAATATGATAAATTGTGCAAAATGAGTTTAAAGATAATCACTAAAAACAAAAGATTAAAAGCTACTAAAAATGGTTTAGAAAATGAAGTTAGTATTCTAAAAGAAAAGGTATCTACACTCGAGAAAAACAAAGGAATTGATCTTTAATGTGTAAAATGTCATATGCTTAAAATTGAAAATGAAAAGCTTAAAAAGGAAGCTCTTAAACTAACCAAGTTTGAAAAGAGCACAACATTGCCTTTCAGAAGTGTTAAATAATCAAAAACTCCATCCGGATGAAAAAATTAGGTTTTTGGTTTAATTCATTTGAAGCATCATCTAGTGGAACTAAAAAAATAAAACTTGTGAAAGCTCAGAAAAAGGCGTCCTCTGATGGAGGTCCCATAATTATGGGTGGCCCCCTTAATGTGCAGGCGGCCCCCAAAGTAAATATAGGACCGCCACCAGGAACCACACCTGGATCTGAGAAAAATGTGTCTTTTCAAAAATCTATTTTGGGTCCTAAACTAAAACAATAGATCTAATATGGTGGTTTTCCCTTGAGTTCTTGGATCTTGTTTAGAAGACTCTTTAATGATGAATCTGATTATCCTCAATGATTATTATAACATGTTTCTAACTCATCAGGTTCCTCAAGGATTGGTTCACTTCCTAGTGGCCGTGATATGATCCATAATGAATTATCTAACTCTGCGAAGATAAACTCATCAAAGAGATAGTCTGGTGGTGATGTAGTTGACCTAATTAGTGATGAAGATTCCATTGATGAAGATAGAGATACCTGAGTGGTTGATTCAACAGGAGTCTCAGTGTCTTTAGGTGATGAAATGTTCTTGGGAGGATAGAAATCTCGAGAATCAAACATTAGTGGAGGTACAATAGCTGGTAGAGCAATAATAACTTGGGGTGGTGGAATGGCATCATATGTTTGTACATACAGATCATCATGTAAAGGTGGAAAGAATAGTATGTCAAAAAGATACTTAGTGAAATCGTCTGAAGAGTTAGGAGAAATGTTTCCCGGTGAGGCTGGAAAATAGTTCAGAATGTTCATGGAGGAAAAAGCATTCTCAATATCGGAATCGGATGGGATGATAGTAGAGTAAGGGGATGAAGACATGACTGTAACAACCTAGTAGTAAATAACATAATTTATTTATATAGTAGTATAGTAGTTATGTATTACTATTCGGAAAAGTAGTGGCATCTTCGCAATTCAGGGAAAGTAGTGGCACGGAGGACCTTGATGGCTAGAAAAAGAAATGTGGTTATAGTTAAGGTTTTGACCTTGTTCTCTATAACCATGGTGCTGATACCAATCTGTAACACCCCTATTTTTACAAATATAGCAGCGGAAGCTAATCTGGGGTATTAGTTCATGGAAACAACAATCATAATTATAGAAAACGACTTAAAAGAGACGTTGTTCAAAAGATACGTTATCATTCATTTAAAATCAGAGTTTTACAACAGCAGGTCCCAAAATCTAGTTACATACAATGTGAATGATAACAAGTTTTAGCCATCTTCAAGTCCATGCCACTCCATGCTATAAGTTGCTCAATTACCTGGGATAAACATACATAAAAAGAAGGGTCAACATAAAGGTTGAGTGAAATTCATAAGTTTGATATGTGATAGTTGAATACAAGTTATCATAATGGTAATTTTGGTATTGCAGGGATAATTATCATGGAGAACATTACTATTATGGAGAACAGTATTATCGTGGAGTACAGTATTATTACCCTAAACTCATGAATCACATAAAGAGATATTAAAGAGATATTAACCAAAGAGATATTAAAGAGATACTGGGAGATATTACCCAAATAGATATTAAAGAGATATTGGGAGATATTACCCAAATAGATATTAAAGAGATATTACTAACCAAAGAGATATTGGGAGATACCACCCAAATAGATATTTCCATGTACCTAGGCAATAATATATCAGGGTAGCATATAGTTTAGCATAACACTTGCATTCATGATTTTATAGTAGGTGTTACGGGTTTATAAAGTATGTGAGGTTATGAACTCATTAAGTCTTTGAAAAGTAATCACATTGTTATGAGTATATAAAAGAGTTTGTAACAAGCATGTATCCCCCTCGCAGGTTTATAAAACATGTAAATTGTTAATGAGTAAAGGCGTCGGTTATGAACTTCACTATGATTAGGTAGTGTAATATATATTCCAAAAGAAAGACTGACGAACCTTATAATAATCTTAACGGAGGAAGGTTGATATATTAAAATGATATGTAACAGGCCACGTCACGCTAACCTGAGAAATTGTCAAGTCTTAGGGAAGATTGTACTTTAGACTCTTGTTCTAAGAGTGAGATGATTTTGATGGGAAAGTTTGGAAATTATTGTATCTACGTTCGGGCCATCATAATTCAGAAGTCCCATTCAGTAAACGTTTGAGGAGATAGTGGACTTTAAATCGTAAACCCAACAAATCATTCAGAACGTTTATTATTCGTTTTAAACATAAGATGAAACTCCTTAATTTGAAGCTCCCTATTATTGGTGGTACTATAGAGATCCTGGAACATTGATTTATAATGCTCATTGATGATGAATGATATTATGGTTATAATATAAGCGGTTTTAAGTGTTTTGATCAATATCTGGAAATGTTATGCACGTCAAGCATTAAATGAAGTTATGTCTTGTAATGTTTTGAATACATTTTTATACTTTTTCAAAATGTTACATTTTAGACCCTTGAGAATGAAAAATGGCAAAATATACCCTCGGAGTTTGCACTTTTACGAGTTTGGTCCTTCAAGTTTAAAAGATATACCAAGTAAACCTTATACTTTGGAAAGTGACATAATAGACCCCTATAGTTATAACTTTGATAAAATGACATTTTTAGCCCTTTTTGTTATAAGTTTCCAAAAGTTACAATATATACCCCTTGCATGGAATACTTTTGTAAAACAAGTCCAAAATGACATGCAAGCTTATTTTAAGTTTCTAAATGATATTTAAAGGTTATAACTTATTAATATAAGCTAAAATATGAAGATTTAACGCAATGCAAGTTTAAAATAACGATTCGTTAAGCTAGGAAGCAAAACGGGTCAAATTAGGGTTTTAAAACGTAAACGCGCGGGTTTTAAGTTCAAATTCCTTCAATAATAAATAAAGTGGTTATTTTAACAATTATTTTAAGCAGCGAAGGAAGATTATAAAAACATTCTAATCCACTATAACATTTTAGTTTTTAGAAAACATAAAATTTAGGGTTTCGGGGTGTACGGTTTTGGTTCAAAATGGAAAATGAGCAATGAATTGAGTTATGAACTTGAACAAGAGTTTATGTATGATCATATGAACATTTAAGGGTGTAGAGTAGGGTTGAAGATGATAGAACCTGGGGTTTGAGGCTTATAGCTGGAAACGGGTCAAATCGGATTTTAGCTTCGTACGCCTAGAATAACGACTCCCGGGATTCTTTTCTTGGTTTCTTTTGCTTCACTTCTATTCTTGGGACTTATTAGGATCTCTTAGAATACATATTGAGAAAAGGATTGCTGCTATGACGGGTTATAGAGGAGGAAGTGGGGGATGAGTTGAAATGAAGAGTTTAGGGTCCTATTTATAGTGTTGAAGACCCTTGGAGGCCAAGAAACTTTGATAACCAGGTTAGGACACATGGAGGGTGATGTAGAGAGGATAGGGGCTGAGTAAGGAAGGCTATGGTGTAAGGTGGAGGCTTGTGATGGTGAATTGTGGCTCAATCTCAGCCCCGACTGATGTGGTGACAAAAGGAGGGATGTAGCTTGAATTTTAACCATGGAAATGTACTATGGTTCTTGTAATCTGCTTTAGGGACATGTGGGTGAGTCATCATGGTGCTTAGTTGCTAAAGAATTTTTCAAAATGGGTCAAAAATTGAAGGAAAAGGGGTACGGGTCACATAGGGCTCGGTTAGGGTTTCTTAGTGTTTTCAAGCTTATATTTCATGCGTACTTGATCCAAGATGATAGATTACTGATCTTAAGGTTTGTATTAAGGATTATTAATGACAATTCGCAAGTGGTTTGGGTTAAAATGGGTCAAAAATGAATGAATAAGCCGCTGGTCATTTTAGGGTACATTAGGGTTTCATTAGGGTTTTCAAAACTTATAACTTTTGTACATTGCTAGGAAAATGATAGATGATGGATTTTAAACTCATTTTATGAGTTTACAATGGCACTTGATTGATTGTTGGAGGTTAAAATGGTCAAAAACGAGTAAACGGGTCCAAAGTTACAATTAGGGCATGTTTAGGGTTTCTTGGATGTATTTCGTGTATAATGGAGATGAAATGATGAAATGATAATTTTATATGATTATTAATGTTGTAAAATAAGTTATTACAATTTATTTGAGGGTTGGTTTAGGTTTATGATGGATAAAAACGAAGAAACGGGTCATAGTGTAGTATTTAACTCGGGTTAGGGTTTCTGACTTTGGTTTCTTTTAATTTCATGGAATGAGAATGAATAGGGATTGTAAATGAAGTATATGACTTGATTGAAACTTGTACTTGATGGATTGTACAAGATTTTTAGGAAAACGGAGGTGAAACGGCTATTTTGGATATCATGTATTAATGACTTGTACATTAAGCTTTAGAAACTTATACCTTGACTTAGAGGGAGTTTATATTTCAAATGAGATGTTATATTACTTGTACATATGCTTTAGTAACTTGTACATTCACTTTAGATATTAACCCTTCATAAAATTAGGATTTAGTGGCAACGATAACGGTTTAAAGCCCGTTTTGATATAACGTTGCGAATGGTACATTATAGGAATAATGTACTTTGTAATAATGATATTATGATATTGACTTGACATGTTATGATGTTTGCTTGACATATATGTAGATAGGATTGCCATAGGTAGGTTTCATGACCTTGTCTACTTTAGATATGCAAGTTATATTGCATATTGAGATATTGACAATGCAAGTAATGTAACAAAGCGAAAAATTTCCCCGTACAATTGTGATCATAGTAAAATAGATTGATTTTGCATTTGATGAAAATTCTGGGTTGTTATAGCATATTCTTTAATCAATCTAAGTATATTAAAGAAATGCTTAAGAAATTTGATCTAGAAGATTCTAAACCAATGAAAACCCCCATGTCCTCCGATACTAAACTCACGAAAGAAAAAGAGTGTGAGTCGGTAGATAGTACCAAGTTTCAAGGCATGATAGGTATTCTATTATACCTAACGGCAAGTAGGCCCAATATCATGTTTAGTGTCTGCCTTTGTGCCCGCTTCCAAAAGGCTCCCAAAACCTCTCACCTTGAAGCGGTTAAGCGTATCTTCCAATACATTAAAGGCACTACGCACTTAGGATTATGGTATCCTAAGGGGACCGGCATAGAAACTCACGGAGAAAGTATTCGGTGACGAATTTCGATGTGTTTGGTACGAGAATGTTGCACCGGGTTTTGCTAAGGTCAATCGCGCCTTTGTTGTCGCACATGATGGGAACGTCATCGAGTCGTACGTCGTAGTCGATGAGAGCTTGTTTCATCCATAGTGCTTGTTGACATGCCTTTCCGGCGCTTACGTATTCGGCTTCGGTAGTGGATATAGCAAGAGCGGTTTGTTTCTTCGAGAACCAGTGTCCAACAACTCATCCCTACGAACGTATGTATACCGCTAAGTGCTCTTTCTGGTCCATATAATCTCCGCATGATCAATGTCGGCATATACTACAGGTTCTATGCCGGTCCCCTTAGGCTAATTAATCATAAGTGCGTAGTGACTTTAATGTATTGGATGATACGCTTAACACTTCAAAGTGGAGGTTTGGGGAGCCTGTTGGAAGCGGGCACAAAAGGCATCCACTAAACATGATATTGGGCCTAATTGCTGTTAGGTATTAATACGAATACCTTTTCATGCCTTGAAACTTGGTTACTATTACCGACTCACACTCTTTTTCTTTCGTGTGTTTAGTATCGTAGAACTGGGGGTTTTCATTGGTTTAGAATCATCTAGATAAATTTCTTAAGCATTTCTGTAATTCTAATAGATTGATTAAAGAATATGCTATAACAACCCAGAATTTTCATCAAATGCAAAATCAATCTATTTTACTATGATCACAATTGTACGGGGAAATTTTTCGCTTTGTTACATTACTTGCATTGCCAATATCTTAATATGCAATATAACTTGCATATCTAAAGTAGACAGGTCTTGAAACCTACTATATGGCAAGCTCTAATACATATATAGTCAAACAGCAAACAACCTCACCATACATGACCCACACCACCACACCAACAACCACCCTACCCAACAACCACACCATACCAAATCCCCTACACACCCCCCCCCCCCCATAAAAACACACCACCACAACCCCCTACTTTCCTTAGACTACACGACTCCGCCCACCCACTGTCCCCCATTCTCCTCCACCTATTGCACTCCTCCCCGGCGTCCCCGCTTCCCTTCCCGGACCTACCTTGCACATACCACGGGGGTTATATGTTAACAAATGCGAAAAAGAAAAAAGAAAGATAAAAATTTCCCAGTTAAAATTGTGATCATTGTAAAATAGATTGATTTTTCTTTTGATTGAAATATTCTGGGTAGTTATAGCTTTTCTTTAATCAATCTAAGTATATTACAGAAATGCTTAAGAAATTTGATTCTAGAAGATTCTAAACAATGAAAACCCCCATGTCCTAGATACTAAACTCTCGAAAAGAAAAAAGAGTGTGAGTCGGTTCAAAGGGGGGATAGTACAAGTTTCAAGCATAGATACGGTTATTTCATTTATACCTAACGCAAGTAGGCTATATCATGTTTTAGTTTGCCTTTGTGCCCCGCCTTCCAAAAAGGCTCCCAAACTCTCAATTTGAATGCTGGTTTAAGCGTTATCTTCCAATAATATTAAAGGCTCTACGCACTAGGATTATTGTATCCCTAAGGGGACCGGCATTAGAAACTGTAGTATATGCACGACTTTGATCATGCGGGGAGTTATATGACGAACGAGCATAGCGGTAGATTCATCGTTCGTGGGATGTTGTTTGACATCTTGGTTCTCGAAGTAACAAACCGCTCTTTCTAAATCACACTACAAGCAGAAATACGTATGCGCCGGAAAGGCATGTCAACATGCACTATGATGAAACAAAGACTCTCATCGTCTAAGACGTTACGTACTCAATGACAGTTCCTCATGTGCGACAACAAGGGCGGAAAATTAACCTTTGGTAAAAACCGCGGTGGGTGCAACATTCTCGTACCAATAAACACATCGAAATTAAATTCGTCACCACTTTCTCCGTGATAATGTCCAAAAAGGACATGTCTCAATCGAAAAAGTACCGTCCGTCGACAACATTGCCGACATTCTCACTAAACCTCTTAAACGTGAATCGTTTAACTATCTACGTCTTGGTTTAGGAATGATGGAACACATTCCATAAATCATATTAAGTACGCTTCTCATTCTTCTATTTCAATTCTAGTCCGTGTTCCATTCCGTGTCGTGACAACTTAAATGCTTCATCCAAAGTACTTTAAGCATGTTTAATTCGTGAAATGCAAATTAAATTGTCACTCCTCTTCGTTAAATTTTTGTCAAAAATAAGTTCAAAATTACTGGCTGAGGGCGGCCCCCATATAGGTGGCCCCCCAATATATTTAGGACCGCCAGGAGATATGAGACCGCCATCGGGAAGATGAAAATATGACCACCTAAAACAAAATTTTCAATCCACCAAAAATCAAAAATCAACCATTAAAACTTAAATTGAAGATCAAATCAACATCAATAATCAATCCTAATATCACAAAGATCATCAATTGTAAGTAATTTCATCTGTTTTCTTTCAATTTGAGTCTAGGGTTCATGATGAACACCAAAAATCAAAATTGGGGATTTTCGATTTTTCTTTTGATTTTGTTTAATTAAGAGTACTAGGATACAATGTATAACTAATATGCTTCTCGTAGATATAGGATTTACATACATTAGTGAAGTTGTTGAAAAATTGATTTCGAACCAAAACCCCAATTTTATTTTCAAATCACTCATGTTAGGAACATCATAAAATTGTTGTTATCCATTGTCAATACAACCTAAAAATGTTTTCAAATACATGCATAATGACCTCATGAACAAGTTTCGAGATACATAATTCATATGTATTTTTTGACTTGTTTGGTTGAGCAAAATCAATCTAAGAAGCGTTTGGATTAACTCTTAGGATTTCATATTTAGGTCGAGTTAATCATTACTCCACATTGTTTGCACATAGGCACACACTAGGAACGAACTCAAAACCTCAATACATGTATAAGAAATTAAAATATGATCTTTCTTATATCTTTCTAGGTAACAATGCCTCGAGCTACCGGTCTTGATCATCAAAAGACACGAAAATACATACCCCAAATATCAAATGAATTTAATCAACCATTACTAAACACAATAGCTAATCTTGAAAAATGACATTTTCATGAGGGAAGGGTAGTAAGCCAAAACTTCAAAAATATAAGTCATATTCGTGCCAAGTTTAAGTCAATCGGTTTTGATTGTTTGTTAGACATTAACGAACAAATTGTACCTCGCTTTGTTCTTGAGTTTTATTGTCAACTCACTTTTACAAATAATCCTAAGGGTGAATTTGTTGTCAACTTTGTCATTCAAAATAAGTCTTTTTCCCTCACTCTTGAGGAATTCGGTCAAATTCTAAAAATCCCTTTCAAAGGTCAAGCCTCTATCACCGAAATGTGGTCTCTTGACCATTTGTCGGTAAGTGTTCCAAGTAGAGGTCTTTATAAAACAAAACCCCCATCTCCAAGAGCCATCAAGTCTCTTATTCAAATTCCACATCAAGGTAAAGAAACTCGTACCAAAAATAAGAAAACCGTTGTCGTTGGTGAAAATGAAATTTTAACCCGAGAGATTCAAACCCATATGAAACCTTGGGTTGAGATTATTCGTAAAAACGCCATTTGTCAAGGAGGTCATAGGGATCATGTCTCTGCTTGTATTTGTCACATGCCATATTGCATTGAGATATCCACTCCTTATAACCTAGCATTTTTCATTCTCAAAAGAATGGAAAAGACTCGATTCAAACCTAAGGAAGTCTTACCTTATGGTATGCTCTTGACTAGGTTATTCAAACATGTCACGTCCGTCTCTCCTAAGCAAACTTTTTATCGTTATCTCTTACATGATCGAGCCATGCATCTGCTCACTCCTCATTACGAGCGAAAGACACGAGCGAATCGTGGCAAGAAAAGACCTCGTGAGTAAAATGCTAGATCCTCATCCTCCACTCTAAATCAACCATCATCATCTCATCTATTGAATGATTCTACAAATGAAAATGATGACGAATCTTCTCATTCTAATCCTTCCTCTCCACCTCAAAACACTTCTTCTTTGTCAAACAATGTCTCTAGAGTTCCTCAAAACCCTCCTCATAGAAATCATAACTTGAACACCTTTCTATCCGAAACCATAACTCTTCAAACTCAACAACGAGATGCTCATCGAGACGGGTTAAGGTCAATTGTACAAACTCTCAAGAACATGATGGGAGGAAAATCGAAGTGAAGATGTTAGCATAACTTCTAAGTGATTATTACTATTATTATTATTTCTCTTATAATACATTTTTTTGAGCTTAAACTATGAATGATGACTTCCGTGGGGTAGGATGATCTTCAAAATAGTTTTATCATCCTAAAATTGCCTTGTTAGTTGACAATTTTGGTGTTCTTATGTGAATCTTATCAAGGCTTATTCAAATTGCATGTTTAAGATTAATGATTGATGCATTGTTAGTTTAGAATTACTTGATTTTTGACTAATATGAGATGTGATACTTCTGTGGGAAAATACTGGGAAAAATTTGTTCTCTCTAGAAAACGTCCCCTGAATTCACCAAGTGACCTCATTATCAATCAGGGACCGCCCAGCAATAAGGGACCGCCAACAGGAGGGAACATAAATTTTAAATTTCTATCTTTTTCTGTATCTTTGACCACCCTAGTCCTAGACTCTTGCTGGAACTTCCCTCTTTGAACACACAATTTCTTCAATCTTCATCTCTAACGCCATGCTTTGCCATATTTTTATTATTTTAACCATCCATCTTCTTCATTATCATCATCCTCTTCACACTTGTTTCTTCTCCCACCTAAAATGTCTTCCTCAAACCATTACCCAAACCTTTATAGAAAACTAAAAATGTCGGTTCGTCAAGTTTGGAAGCTAAAGACACGTTTACCAAAATCATCACCCACTTGTCACAATGAATCACCACCACTACCTTCAAGA
>BQNB010069681.1:0-33404 GCA_026074375.1 Tanacetum coccineum | reverse complement strand
TTGGAAATAAGGTAAAACAAAGTTAAAACAATAGGCTTCAAAAAATAAGACAATTGTAACCCATGAAATGGACCACGAAACTGTTGACAGCCCAAGGAAAAAACTATTGTAGAAAAAAGAAATAAGCTACGACGGAAAATGAATAAAAAAAATAGAAGCTGTATACGAAAGAAAAAAATGTGATAAATAAGCCGAATGAAAAAATCTAAATCAATAAGTTCAAACCAAAACCACAAACACAATGAAAAAACTAAAGGAACCAAGATAGAACCATGGCTCTTGATACCAATTGAAGAAAACTCATTTCACACAAAAGATGAACTAGAGAGAGAAAGTTGAGAGAGAAAGTAAAAGGGAAAAAATGGGATGGTTGATTGAACTACGTGGGAAAATTACAAAGAGAACCAACACCCTCTCCATGTGTGGAGAGGGTATTTATACTTAGTAAGTGGCCGGTTGGGCCTTGGCTTTCATGAGCTTTCCATGGGCCTTGGTAACTAGCCCACTAAGTTTCCAAATATTGTTATACGAGCCATCTAACGATATCTATGAAGTGACCGAGACTTTTCTAGGAATTTCGTATTCCTAACATCGTGTTAATCTCGGCATTTTATTTAAGCTTTTTAATCCACACCTCCATTTCAGTACTTCTTTGAGCAAATTCCTCTTGATGCTTAGCCAATAATTCTTCTAAGCTTTGCCTCCTCTCAGCATATGGTGGACGATTATCAATCTTGGTGTAGTATCCAAGTGGTCCTACATGAAACTTTCCTCCATTACTTCTATTAAAGGGCGCTGTTCGTCCAAATTCTTCATATCTGACCTCTTCCACTTGTTTAACTTCCTCGTTACTGGGTTAATCCTTGTCGTGGTGAGGTCCTTCGCAAATTTGGCATCCAACCTGGATTGCATAAACACTTTCTTTTAGTTTCTTCATGTCTCTTCCCAGGTTGTCCAACTTATTAACTAAAGCAGCTAGTCCATCCTTGTTACTACTGCTTCCGATATTCCTGCTTGTTGAGCCGTCGTGCCATTTCTGAGAGTGGTCAGCCATGGTTTGAATTGCTGTGAGAGCTTCGGCTGGTCTCATCCCGGGGATAGGTCCCTGTGAATCAAGAAATTGATGGTTCATAATGCTTAAACCCTTATAAAAGATATTTACCTTTTGATGACTGTTGATGTCGTGGGTAGGGCACTTGTATAGCATGTCATTATACCGCTCCCATGCTTGGTATAATGATTCATCTCCTTCTTGCTTGAAGTTATGAATGTGTTCAAGCTGCTTTGCTGTCATGGAAGGTGGGCAGTACCTTTGGATAAAGGCCTTCTTGAGTAGATCCCAGGTATTGATAGTTCCTGGGGCTAGTTTGTCCACCCATCTTTTTGCGGCTCCAGTAAGAGTGAAGGGAAAAACTCGAAGCATGACTGCATCTTTAGTGACTCCGAGAATATTAAATAAGCTAACGATGCTGAGGACCCGATCAATGTGATCATGAGCATCTTCGTCTTTGTTCTCGAAGAAAGTGTCTTCCCTCAGCTCGCGCATGAACTGACTCTTGATTTCAAAATTAACATGCCTATGATTTCAGGTTTAACCACGCCTAGTGCCTGGTTTTCTCGTGACAATGCTAGGTATTGCTCCATAGTGAGAGTATTGACGTCTACTCCAACCATGGTTCCTGCAGATATAGAGTTGAGACAAAGAAGAGAAATAATGAAATAATCAAACTAATCCTTATTTTTAGCACCCCGGCAACGGCGCCAAAAACATGATGCGTATTTTCTTTTAAAATATATTTTTATCAAGTTTTAAATTTATAAAACTCGATCTACCTAACGACGCACTAACGAGCATGGGTAGTATAGAATGGTAAATCTGAGGTCGTCCCAAGAGCTAAGGTGTAATTAGTTTTAATTTGAAATGTTACGTTTTGAAAATGGTTTTTAGAATTTGATTTGAAATAAATAAATAACAATACAATAAAATAAATAACCGAAAGTAAAAGGATAGGAGATATCAAGAGAGAAAACATGTTAACCTAGTTACTTCATTACTATTGTTATGAAGACAATTTCTTGTGCAATGTCAAACTATGGTTTCATTACTAGTTTCTAAGGTCAATAGACTTGAATGTGCATATACAGTCTATCCTATACTCCTTGCGATTCTGAATCAGTCTCAAATCATCTGGGAGGTAGGTTATCTAGGTTACAGTGATTAATCCCAACTATTCCCAAAACATATCTAATAAGCTATTAAGATTATTAACCCCTTATGAAAGAGTTCTTGTGCTTTTTAAGTATCAAGTGATAAGTGCGGTGACCAGTCAGTTCCTACACCAGGTAAAGAGTTAGTGATCCTCCCTAGTACCCATTGGATCCTATCATGACAAGGTAATCTATTAATGGGGCAAGCTAGGTCCAAACCACCCGTACTACCAAAACCCAGGGTTACACGATAGTCAAGGAATATCTAATGAAACCATAATTTAAAAGGAAACAATCATAACAAATGTAAATTCATAACTAGGCTAGCACTTTAAGTGCTTAGCTGCTCATGGTAATGGAAACATAGTAAGAGATAGAAGAAATCATATATTGAAAACTCATAATTCTTACAGGATTCGTAATTTGAACGATTAAATACAAAAAGTAAGTAAAGTGTGATCTCCCTTAGACTCCAGGTGGAATACTTTAAAGGTTGGAAGCCTTTTTCGCCTCTCCAATTGGCTGTGGAGGAAGTGATGTCGGAATAGCTTGAATGAGGCCTCTATTTATATGTATCAAACCTATTATGGCGTAACTGATAAAGGTGTTACGCTGTAACCTTCTAACACGACATTCTATATTTAAGCAGTTGTTACGACGTAACCAGATATAGTGTTACGCAGTAACCTTCAAATAATGTTCATAAGTACGTGATCTTCCTTCTATATTTGTAGATCTTCATGGTTACGGCGTAACCATAAGGGGTGTTACGCTATAACCCTATCTTGGGTAATATTTCCTTCCAAATTCTCGTTTACGGCATAACTAGATATGTTACGCCATAACCTTGTCCTTGATCTTCGTACTTGCTTAATTTATGTTACGGTGTAACCATTTTTAGTGTTACGCCATAACATCCTTCAAAAAATTAAACTTTAGGCCCATTTTCCTTTATTTCTTGTCACTTTCCTTCATTTCACCTAAAAACTACAAAATGATAGAAAATATTTTTTTTTTAGTGTTAGTGAAACATTTGCAGGTAATATAAGGGGTATTTTGCTACCAAAAAGTATTAAATATTTGATGCTTTCAAATATCCCCTCACCTGACTTCTGCTTGCCCTGAAGTAGAACCTGTTAGAACATTTCATAAAAAGATTTCTTAAGAATAACTTCAAGAAATAAATTTATAAAACTCTTATGCTAGAAAACATCAAAGCGAACACCTCACGAAAAGGGTATAAAAAGTCAGTCAGCTCCTCCCCCCCACCCTAGTCTAAGTGTTTTATTTTTTGGGTGATCGCTCAATTTCACAGTTATAGCATGTATTCTATCATAAGCTTGGAAAGTACACAAATCTTCACCAGTTAGAATTAGGGTCTAAATAATTCTTAAAAGCAACAAGGGTAATATGGTTTTAAAGGGTGATAAAAGGGTTATTATATACATGGGATACACAATTAATGGTTGTTAATATAAAAACACTAAACAAATAGTCTAAAGTAATCTAAGGTTGTCATAACTAGCCACTGTCCATCCATGGGTCCAAGAGTCTAGGTCCAAAAATCTGATCTTCAATAATGGGCTACTAGCTCCATTATTCATGAGTATTAGGATGACTTGGTATATCAATGGGCTACTAGCTCCATTCTTCATAATTACTAAGATGTATTGGTGCAATAATAGGCTACTAGCTCTATTTTTTATTTTTTATTTTGCACCATCTTTACATTTTGTTTAGCATATGGGTGGATTTTTTTTTGTTTCACCCTCTTTTCTTCATGATAAATATGAAAATGTTGCAGGAGTTTATATCTTTAATTATTGCCCCTATAACATCCGATATTATACGCACATCCCTCCACTTGAGATAAACAATGTTAAAAGTGGTGATACAGGGAGGTCTTTATAGATCATAATTGATTAGTCTTCCACGAATGCATATAATTCTCGTTCCTATCCCCCCTCCCCCAACCATAGATTTATGTAGCCAGAAATTTCAACACAAATATAACTATAGAATACATGGTAGGTTAAGGCAAAATGGTGTAACGATACATATAACATTGGGTGAAAACATAGATTGGTTTAACAAGGGTGATCTAGGGGTATCCTGCACTAATAAATTGAGTTGCAATACAAAACAATTATATCAACGGGAGGTAAGACAACCAGTGTAACAAGTCGATAAACACACACATATAGGCTATTTGGGTGATTTCCTAAGTGTTGCCTTCTTGAACTATCTATTCCTGCTAATCAATTAGGTCTCGAAATGATGTACAAGCCAAGTTTTAAAGTCTACAATACTACCGACACACTCAATATTTTGGTGGATTTTTGAGTAATATAATGGAAACGGAATACTAGGCATAAATCTCACCAAGTAATAATAAAGAGTAATTTGTATACGACAAAGATTAATTCTAGTTATTTAAGAAAATTTTGTCAAATTTTTTAAAATTGGCATAATTTTCAAGGAAAACTAAATCGAAGGCAAAACATACATCAAGTATTATTTCTACTCCTATCTCCCCACTTGATTTGTACAATGTCCCTATTGTACATTAAGGAAATGAAATAAAAAGGAAAGAGTAGAATTAAGACAAGAAACTCCCTGAGCATTGCTTTGAAATTTGAAATTTGACGAAAATCTTTAGATTATTTTCGTCTTCTCGCAAGCTCTTTATCCCTTGTGATCATCACACAAACCAAAGCATAAAATCGTTCTATAAGAATTATGAAGTGTATAGGAAATACAAACCTAACTCACTTTCATAGGAATCACGGTTGCATTTAGCATATGCAATAAGCCTTTTAAACCACTTGGTGGCCTAAGTGGACGACTTTAGTCTTGTGAGGGCTTCTAGAGAAAATACCCACAAAGTCCATTTACGTATACAAGGTTTAGACATGTTTTAAAACTTAAATATTTAAGATTTCAGAAAGAGGTTACGGTGTAACTCCGGTGGTTACGTCGTAGTCAAGTGGTAAAAATTTTAAGTTTTAAAGTGTTACGGCGTAACCATGAAATGGTTTACGTCGTAACTACAGTGGTTACGACGTAAACTAAATGCGTTACGCCTTAACTACTGCAGATTCAACAAGGATACCACATGATTATGAGTCAAGCCGGTCTCGATAATTGCCTCCCAGCTTCTGGATTCTGCAAAAAAAATAGAAAGAAACATGCAAACCGACTAATGTAAAAAGGAAATTTCATTAAATAAAGGACAGGTTGTCTCCCGACAAGCAATTTTGTTTATTAACGAGTCTTTAAGTTAGACTCATGCCCAATCTACATTTCGTCGTCAGAGTCCTCTTTGTCATTCCCGCGGACTTCTTCCATTTCCTCCATTATCATTTTCCTAAACCTTGATCCATTCTTCCTTCCCAAGGACAGGGTTTCATTATTCTCGCCATTAACACATATGAAGCTACATCCGTTGTCAAACTTATATTTTGTTACTTCAAATGTATGCACCATTGGTGGATTGTAATCTTCACTACCTAATTCTATTTTTTCTTCATCCTCTTACCAGTAATAATACCACCAATCTTTATTCTTATGAAACATCGAAATCTTTTACATTTTCTTGACTATATTTTCTTCAAGAACTTTTCCCATTTCTCTAATTGTTATTGCGTAATCCATCACGGCAAGTATTTTATTTCTTCATCGAAATAACCCAATTGTATTCCTCTAAACCTCTAGTGCTTAGTAAATTTAATCAATCACCCATAATCTAAAATAAATCCTTCCTAACTGATTTACTTATGTCTAGGTGTCCTCTCTTAAGCTTTACCTATTCTTTAAAAATGTAATCTCTAGGCCTTAGTTTCTCATCATGAGAATTTTCATTACACCATTCCGAATATCTTTCACTCCAAATAGAATCCTTTACTAGACAGCTACCATATCTTATCATTAAAAAGTTCAGAAACGATACTCCACCTCCTTTCATTTCCTTCCTTTCGTTGTTATTAGGAAAAAACCAATATTTTATTTTACCAAGCTCATTGATTCCATAAATTTCATGACCCCCATTACATTTGTTCTTGAATGGGCTACAGGATGGCAATGCCTTAAAGTCCTTATCACATTTTTGTATAATAGGTTTACAAAAATGTGTTGTAGTAGAGTCATCATTTATCTTCAATCTTTTAGTGATTGGTTCATCAGTGTTAATTGAGTTTAACAAAAAGATTCCCTCAGTAGGGGCGAAGTTAGGGTCATTCCTATTTATGTTAAATGTTACCCTTTCATCACCTATCTCTACTGATAATTTTTTTTCAAAAACACTAATCTGGGCGTGAACGGTGGCCAAAAAGGGTCTTCCTAAAATGACAGTTGAATTGGGGATTTGATCTAAAATTACGAAGTCGGATAGGAACAAGAATTTATCAATTTTTACGAGTATGTCTCTAACTATCCCAAGTGGTGCCTTTTTTCTCATATCAGCCATTTCCACTAGCATCTCGGTTTCATTAAGGTTTGTTAATTCTAAATACTCAAAATATTCCTAGCCATAACATAAAAGTTAAAGTTACCGATGGTGCAGGGAAGCGTAAAATATCCTGGATTAGATTCCTTTGTAGGTAGTTGATCATTGGTGTTTTCCTCCTGAGAGTCAGAGAGGAGGGATATTCCGTGGAGATTCTTAAGTTGTTTAGGAGAGCTGGGTCCCTCATGTTCAACAATTACTACCTTTGCTTGTTTAGATTTTTCCTTCCTGGAACGGAGTTCTTCGGTTAATTGCTCGATCTGTGTTTCTAAGTTTTAAAGTGAGGATTTTTGGTTCCTAGTGTTAATCTCGACATTCTCTTAAAGCTTTTTAATCCACACCTCCGAGAATATTGAATAAGCCAACGATGCTGAGGACCCGATCAAATGTGATCGTGAGCATCCTCGTCTTTGTTCCCGGAGGAAAGTACTTTCCCTCAATTCGCGCATGAATTGACTCTTGATTTTGAAAATGACATTGCCTCCGATTTCGGGTTTAACCACACCCGGTGCCTGGTTTTCTCATGACAATGCTAAGTATTGTTCCATGGTAAGAGTATCGACGTCTACTCCTGCCATAGTTCCTGCAGATATAGAGTTTAGGGAAAGAAGAGAAATAATCAAATTAATTCTAAGTTTTAGCTCCCCGGAAACGGCGCCAAAAACTTGATGCGTATTTTATTTTAAAATATAATTTTACCAAGTTTTAAATTTATAAAACTCGATCTACCTAACAATGTTACAAACGGGCAAAAACCAATCGGAGTAAGTATAATATAGGTAAATCCGATGTCCGTCCCGAAGAGCTAAGTTGTAAGAGTTGGCTAGTCCAGGATCAAACAGTTCCTGGTAAAGACTAATCAAATCTGTTGATAGCTGATAGTTTGCTAAAAACTATATGGTTATCAATGCACCATGTTATGGCAATGAAGCATTGACTAGTCCAAAAGCAAACGGCTTTTGGTAAAGACAAATCAAATCCGTTGATAGTTGATAGTTTACTCAAAACTATAAGGTTATCAATTCACCTTGTTGTTTACAATGAAGAATTGGCTATCCCAGAGCAAACGGCTACTGGTAAAGGAATATCAAATCCGTTAATGGCTGGTAGTTTGCCAAAAACTACAAAGCCAACTTAGTTGGATTTGCTGTGTTGCTGATAAAGAAGGGAAGCTTAAAGAAAATCAAGGTTGTAGAGTTGATACTGATCAAGTTCATCAAAATGGAGATTTGAAGAATAGAAGTGTTTGGATACATCCTCCTGGTCTACAAGATGTTTACACTAAAGAAACATGAAGTTAAACAAGTTCAACAATCATGTTTAGGGGAGGATTGTTGGGAATTATGCATTCCTGACTTAGTACCGTTAGTTATATTAGTTAGTACCGCTAGTTGTAATTTGTACTGACAGTACAAAATGTTAGTACTGATCAGATAGTTAGTACCGTTAGTATAAAATAGTTAGTACCGTTTATGAGATATGCATGAGATATCTTAGGAAAGGATATGCATGATCTTTGTACGCGTTTTGTAAAGCCCATTAGGGTTTCCTTAGTCTATAAAAGGAACCCTAGTCATAGTTAGTTGATATAGATCAACATAGATCAATAGAGATCATCTTAGCAATCATAGTCTTTGTAATCTGTAACCTAGTCAGATTCAAGTTATTATATAAAAGTGTGAGTTTGATAAGATCTCTTGTGTTTTCCTATTATTGTTCTTCTTAGCATTATTGATTAGTTTCCGCATAATCAATAGTGTTTAGTCATTGTTTCACCATTGTTGCTTTAGATTTATCTAGAGTAACAAACCCTTTACAAGCTAAAGGTTAAAAATCCATTCAGTAAGGGATCCGACAAGTGGTATCAGAGCTTGTGTGGAAACTCTGAATAAGAAGAACTCTATTGTTTGAAATAGATCTACACTCAAACCAGTAAGATGACAGAATAAGACACTCCTCCACCAACTATCACAGCAATGAAAATCCCTATCATCAAGAAGGGAGAATATGATATTTGGAGCATGAGAATGCATCAATATATCTATCACATAGATCACAACTTATGGGACATAATTGTCAATAGAGATCTCCAAGAAGAACCTGCACCAATAGGAGATCAATCTGGTCCTTCTGCTCCTCTTTTTCCTAAAACTGCAAAACAACTGGCTGCCAAAAGGAATCAATAAAGAGTTAAGAGCATCTTGCTTTTAGCAATACCTGATGAATATCTCCTTAAGTTTCATAATGTTCCAGATGCTAAATCTCTCTGGGAGGCAATCAAATCAAGGTTTGGAGGAAATGAAGAATCCAAGAAGATGCAGGTGAATGTTCTAAAATGTCAGTTTGAAAACTTTACTATTGCATCAAATGAAAGTCTGGACAAGGCTTATGATAGGTTCTAAAAACTCATAAGTCAATTGGAGGTTCATGGTGCTCTAATATCAAAGGAAGATATCAACCAGAAGTTCCTTAGAAGTTTTCCTCCTTCATGGAATCAAATTGCTCTAATCATGAGAAATAAGCCAGACATTGATGAGATTGATATTGATGACCTCTACAACAACTTTAGGGTCTATGAAGATGAGATGAAAAGGTCTTCAAGTTCCACTTCTACTTCTCAGAACTTGGCATTTCTTTCCTCTGAGAACACTAGCAATACTAATGAAGTTAGTACTGCCAGTAGAGATTTTGGGGTTAGTACTGCTGGAGGAATTAGTCAAGTTTCAACTACCCTATGTGCTCATGATGTAGCGTGCTCTTTCTTTGCACAACCAACAACCAGTCCTCAACTTGAAAATGAGGAATTTTAGCAGATTGATGAAGATGACTTAGAAGAATTGGATCTTAGACAGCAGGTGGCTATGTTGACTGTCAGAGTGAAGAAATTCATTCAAAAGACAGGAAGCAACTTGGATTTCAAAGAAAAATGACATGTTTCTCTTGATAAGTCAAAAATTGAGTGCTACAACTGTCATAGAAAAGGGCACTTTGCTAGGGAATGTAGATCTGGAAGGAATCAAGGGAGAAGACTTATGGTGACAATGGCGAGAGCAATGCACCAATAAATGAATCTTCATCACAGGCACTGGTGGCTCAAGATGGTCTAGGAGGCTATGATTGGAGTAATGATTTTGAAGTAGAACCAGTCAACTATGCTTTAATGGCAATCTCCTCTTCAAGCTCATTAAGTTCTTCTGATAATGAGGTACAAAACTGTTCTAAATAATGTCTTGAATCTTTTAAAACTCTTCAAAAGAATTACGATAGTGAAAGAGAAAAACATAGCAGAGCCAAACTAGAAATTCAGGGTTATGAATTAGCCTTAGAGTATCTAGAATCTATAATACTTGGACATGAAAAGAATGAACTGGCTTAGGATGAAAAATATGAGTTTCAAAACTATGAGCTTAAATGCAAAGAAATAAAAATTAACAACCTTAACCTGGAATTAGAGAAAGTTGTTAAGGAAAGAGATGAGTTAAAATTAAAGATAGAAAAATAGGAAGAATCATCCAAGAATCTTATTGAATTACTCAACAGTCAAATGAGTGCTAGAGATAAAACTGGTTTAGGATATGGCACATAATTGAATGAAATGAGTAACAATTCTGAAACTGATAGTGAGATTAGTTTGAGTGTTTTTGATGTCAGATCGAGTGATGAAGAGTCCACACCAGCAAATGATAGGTTTTCCAAAGCAGATGGGTATCATGTTGTTCCCCCTCCTATAACAGGGAACTTCCTAACCCTAAGAGCTGACATATCATTTGCAGGTTTAGATGAATATGCCATTAGGAAGAAAATAATTGAGTCAAAAACAACTGATCTTAATACTAAAACAAGTGAGACTGTAGGTAAAACAAATGAAGCAAATACTCAAAAACCTAAGACAGTCTATGAATCAGTTAACAGAGATAAAGTTATCATTGAGGATTGGAACTCAGATGATGAGGATGATGTGTCTGAAGTGCAAACAGTTAGTCCTGTTAAGACTAATGAGACTCAAACAGTTAAAACTAGAGTTGATAAAATTGGTCAAACTTCTCAGAAACAAGGAATTGGTTTTAAGAAAATAAAAGCTTGCTTTGTCTGTAAAAGTACTGACCATTTGATCAAAGATTGTAATTTTCATGACAAACAGAGTCAAGAACCTAAGCTGAAAACTGTGGTCAATACTGGTCCAAGGGTGGGCAAACTAGTATGGGATAATACTAAAAGGGTTAATCATCAAAAATTTTCAAAATACCCTCATTTAAGAAAGACTTTTGTTCCATCAGGAGTACTAACTAGAACAGGTTTGATTACTCCTGTTAAGCAAAATGAGAAAAGAGCAGTTCACAAAGTTAGTAATGTTAGGCTAGTAGTACTGATAGGCCAGTTAGTACTGCTAGGCCTGTTAGTACTGTTAGACCATTTGCTCCAAAAATAACACAATCTAGTGGTGCTATTAGACTAATTTACCTAAGAATGGACAATGTAAGACCAAAAGGCTCATATTCACCTATCAAGAGGTCTTACTACACAAAACCAGCTTTTAGACCCAAAGACTTAAAACAAGATGTTAAAACTTTTGGGGTTCAAAATATGACTACTGCTAGGACAAGAGCAGTAGTTAGTACTGGTAAGGGTAAGATGGATATTGATCTTAGAAAGTCAAGGTGGGTTTGGAGGCCTAAGGGAAATTACTTGGATCATGTGTCTAACGACAGTGGATCACTCATGCTCAAGAAGGTTGAGTATGTTAACCCAAAAGGGATTTCCAAGTCTGTAATGGATTGGGTCCCTAAGAGATACTAATTCTCTTACCTTTTGTGCAGGGCAATCTAGATATCTTGTTACAGGATCATGTAGTGGTGGATAGTGGTTGCTCTAGCCATATAACTGGCAACAAAGCTTATCTTTCTGACTATGAAGATTTTAATGGAGGCTTTGTGGCTTTTGGAAGTGATCCCAAATGAGGTAAAATAACGGGTTCATTAAGAAAAGATAAAGGACCTACTCAGGAATACATGTTGCTTCCACTACAACCTCATAAGACAAGGATTCCAGTAGAATATGTTGCTCCAGCTGCACATGAAATACCTTCTGAAAGTTCTCCTAAAGACAATGATGTACAAGATTCAGAAGATGTTGCTGATAAGGAATGACAACATCAGATGACAGAAGATGAACAAGTCTTGCATGATGAACTTGAGAAGATGATTGCTCAAGAAGTGGTTGCTAAAGCTCTGGATGATGCCACAAGACAAGCTTTTGAAGAACAAAAGAGGAATATTGCATCTCAAAAGAGGGCAGCTTAAACTACCAGTATTAACAAACTTAGTACTAGTAGGTCATCTGTTAGTACTGCTACCACGCCATATGTTAGTGCTGTTAGTACTCCCACAGGTGCAAATGCTGGTGAATCATCTGGTAACACATCAACTCCAACAGCATATTTAAAATTGAAGATCACTTATATTGTTCTTCTGCTGATTGAGAAGGCTTGCCAGCAGAACTGTGGCAGTATATACCTAACATTGTTGATTGTTTTAGATTTTAGCAGTTTCCAAACTGTTCTTACAAACGTAGTAGAGACAACAGGACTTACAGTGAGAGCATAGTGAATTGAGCTGCGTGTAAGGAGGTCTATGATCTCATGAAATTCAGCATTCCCATCAGTCTTTTCTAAGTAGGTGACCATGTTGTGCTTAGGATAGGATTCAAGAGCTGCCTTAGTAGATGAATTGATGGTTTTCGGTGATGAAAAGATTTGGGTTGTTAAACGAGAGCGATTTTAAGAGAATATTTTGTCGAAGAACGTGTTGCAATGAGATGGGTTTATATAGGTTGAGCAAACCCAAGATCAAAGAAACGGTGCAATTTACACTTTAGACCCCTGGCGGTATTTTCTTCAACGGCTATTCAGCGGTACAAACTTTGCCCAATGGTACCAACTTTAAAGCTGGCGGGTACTTAACTTTTTGGTTTACCAAATTAACCAAAACTAGCTCAGCACTACTACTTAGTACCATTATAAGTGCCCTAAAAAACGATCCAAACTGCTATTACATGCTTTGCACTCAAATTCAAACACATAATTCATCTGTAGTTATTTTCGGAGCAGTGTACGTACTAAGTAAGCCTAGCGGTATTAATTTATGGGTACTAGCAATACAAAGTTTTTGCAGCAAATATTTACTAAGATTAGTACTTCAAATCTAACCTTGAAACCGTTATGCCAAAGAGTATAATGTGACCCCAAATGAGCATCATAGCCATCTTCCTAAGTTCTTGGAATTCATCTACAATTGATTACAAAAATAACTTGCTCCCTAATTATTGGTTACAAACATTTCACATCCAAATGACCCTAACCACCAAAAATTTAAATCTTGGTGACATCAATCCTTTGGTGAGAAGGTGTGCAAATCATTTGAGTCTGTTCTCTGTGAATTTGATAACTTCGATTGTTCTTTTTCTCATAGCAATCTACTGATAAAATAAATCGAATTTTCGATATACTGGGTCCTAAAATGAGCAACAGGATTTTGATAACACTTTTAGTGATTTTTTCTCATTATCAATATGGATGATGGTGTTCTTGAAAATTAAACCATAATTCCATCATCTGATTCGGTCTCCATATGACTTGCCCACAACAGTAGTAGCTGCAACATATTCTGCTCAGTAGTAGATTTTGCACAATAGTCTACTTCTTACTATTGCCAAGAGATCAATTCTTCTACAAGAAACTTGACCAGCCACCTGTTGTTTGATTTTTTTGTCAAGGCTGGCTCCTCCTTGTCACTGTCTGTGAAGCTTCTAGTTCAAAGTCAATTCCATAGGATACCATAAACCCTAATTTGGTTGTTGTTTGAGGTACCTAAAAAATCCTTTTTAATGCATTAAGTGTGAAGCTTTCGGAATGTGACTTGAAATTCTAGGCACAGGCATAAACAGACATTATGATTGGCTTGATGCAGTCTAATAATCAGGGAACCAATATAGATCTATGATGTACATCTACATCTTCACCATCTTCATCCTTGACCAGTTGCTTATTAGACTCAATAGGAGTAGTAGCTGTTCTGATGGACCAAAAATCAAACTTCTTAAGGATATTAGCTACATACTTATCCCGAATAATAAAGATCCCATCAGGTTGTTGCTTCACTTGTAGTCCCAAAAAGAAAGTGAGTTCACCCATGGAGCTCATTTGGAATCTTTTGTGCATACAGTCTTCAAACTCTTTACACATAGACTTCTTTGTAGAGCCAAAAATAATGTCACCCACATACACTTGGACTAACATAATGTCATCATATTATTCTTGATAAACAATGTTTTTGTCCTATGGTTATCTCCTAAAACCATTTTCCATTAGAAAAGAAGAAAGTGTCTCATACCAAGCTTTAGGGGCTTGATGAAGACCATAAAGAGCTTTGATCACCTTATAGACTTTGTTTGGATGAGCAGGATCAACAAAGCCTAGAGGTTGATGGACATACACCTTTTCTTCAATAGTGCCATAGAGAAATTAACTTTTAACATCCATTTGGTAGACAGTAAATCCCATGTATGAATGCAAAGGTTAAAATAATGATTGCTCTATCTTGGCAACTTGTGCAAAAACCTCATCATAATTCTATTCTCTTCACCTGTCTAAACCCCTTGTGCTACAAGCCTCTGGCTTTGTTTTTCGACATACCAATACTTCTTCATCCTTTTATTCTTGAGACCCGTTTGTGCCAATTTCTTTTTCCCAGATGGCAAATAAACAAGTATCCCAAACTTCTGGTAATTTAAACTATAGCTCAATTCTTTTGCATTGCTTCTAACCCAGGCTTTCATCATGTAAGGCTTTGTGTATATTCTTGGTTTTTTGGGATAGAAAGCATGTAACAAATAGTTATGATGATCTTTGGTGATTAGTTCTATTCTATTTAGAGATGTAGCTCACCAATACTTGTTGTGCAAAGTATTTGGAAGTAAATGCTTCATTCTTAATACAAAAGATTACCTCACCAAGTTCGACCCAAAGTCGTATGAAGGTGTTTTCTTAGGATACTCTCAAAATAGTAAAGCCTATATAATTCTTAACAAACAAACAATGAAAGTCGAAGAATCCTTAAATGTGACATTCGATGAAACTCCTTCACCACCTAAAACATCACCTTTGGAGGATGATGATTTAGTAGAAGAACAAGCTATTGAGGTTAGTAAAACAAAACCCTTAGGAAATGATCTCGAAGATAAATCTTTAGAAAATAATGAAATCATAAACATAAAAGAATCAAAGAGTCATCCATTAGAAAATGTTATAGGTAATCTAAATCAAAGAACCCTTAGATCACAAGCCCAAGACAAAAGTAATTTCTTTTGTTTTCTTTCAACCATAGAACCTAAAAATATAAATGAAGCCTTAAAAGATGAAAGTTGGGTAATTGCTATGCAAGAAGAATTAAACCAATTCATATCAAATGATGTTTGGGAATTAGTCCCAAATCCTAAGGATATGACCATAATTAGAACTAAATGGGTATTTAGAAATAAGCTTGACGAAAATGGTGTCGTATCTAGAAACAAAGCTAGGCTAGTTGCCCAAGGTTATAATCAATAAGAAGGAATTGATTATGACGAAACTTATGCACCCGTAGCTAGATTAGAATCCATAAGAATATTGTTAGCTTATGCATGCGCACTAGACTTCAAATTATTTCAAATGGATGTAAAGAGTGCATTCCTTAATGGTTTTATCAATGAGGAGGTTTACGTGGCACAACCTCTGGGATTTATTGACTTTGCAAAACCTAATCATGTCTATAGACTTAAGAAAGCTCTTTACGGACTCAAACAAGCTCCTAAAGCTTGGTACGATAGATTGAAAGCCTTTCTTATTAAACATGATTACACCATGGGAATGGTAGATAACACACTCTTTACTAAAAAGAAAGACCCCAATCTCATCATTGTCCAAATATATGTCGATGACATTATATTCGGATCAACTTGTCAAGAGATGTGTGATGATTTTGCCAAAATCATGCATGACGAGTTTGAAATGAGTATGATGGGGGAACTAAATTTTTTCTTAGGACTACAAATAAAACAATTAGAAGATGGCATATTCTTTAATCAATCAAAATATATAAAGGAAATGCTTAAGAAATTTGGATTAGAAGACTATAAACCAATGAAAACTCCTATATCTACGGAAACGAAACTCACGAAAGATGTCCGTAGATAATACCAAATATAGAGGAATGATAGGAAGTTTATTGTACTTAACAGCAAGTAGGCCTGATATCATGTTTAGTGTTTACCTTTGTGCATGCTTCCCAGAGGATCCCAAAACCTCTTACCTTGAAGCGGTTAAACGTATCTTCCGATACGTTAAAGGCAATATGTACTTAGGATTATGGTATCCTAAGGGGTCCGGCATAGAAACCATAGTATATGCGGACTCTGATCATTCGGGAGATTATGTAGACCGAAAAAGCACTAGCGGTATTTGCACATTCATGGGATGTTGTTTAACATCTTGGTTTTCAAAGAAGCAAACCGCTCTTGCTATTTCCACTACCGAAGCCGAATATGTAAGCGCCGGAAAGGCATGTCAACAAGCATTATGGATGAAACAAGCTCTCGTAGATTATTGCATTAGGTTAGATGACATTCCTATAATGTGTGATAACAAAGAGGCTATAGACTTAAGCAAAAATCCTGTACAACACTCTTGTACAAAACACATTGAGATTTGTTACCATTTCCTTCATGACAATGTTCAAAAAGGAAATATTTCCATAGAAAAGGTGTCATCGGAAGATAACATTGCTGATATTCTAACTAAACCCCTCAAACGTGAGCCCTTCAATTACTTACGTCTAGGTCTAGGAATGATGGAACAAATTGATTAAATACTCATTAAGTAGTCTCATTACCATAAATGGTTGATAAGGTACTTTAAACTATAATCAAATCTAAAATGCCAAAATTGAAAAATTAAGAAAATTTAATCGTCAGATGGGCGGCCCCCTTAATTCTTAACGGGCGGTCCCCTTAAAATTAAAGGGGTCGCCATGTAATTAAGGGGACCAGCCATGTGACAGTAGGTAAAAAAAATTATATCTTTTCTTAAAGCTGAGTCAAGGATTCTATTTTGCACAAAATCAAAGATTGGGAACTTTTCAAAAGAATAATCTATATACAAGATTACGTAACCTCAGTTTAGCCAAGATTTAAGATTTTCTACTTGATATATGTATATGTAAGTCCCAATACATGTTGTCAAAATCCTTCTCACGACTAGGAGTGCATGAAAAATCTATTTTCCTACATTGTTGATATATGCTAAAAATATTTTTCAAATCATACATAATGATCTCACACTTGTCGTCAAAATATCTTGTCAAAATATATAATCTAATATATATTTCGACAATCTTGATTGAGCAATATTAAATCAAAGAGCACTTGGATTATTTCTTAGCTTTTCTTTTCTTAAAGTCGAAATAATCATCATTCCACATTTGTCACATATAGGCACACACTAGGGTTATAAATACAAACACAAGTCTCATTTAAATGTGTTTACAACATACCTCTCTTGTTTAAGAAATCGTAAGAGCATTACAACTATTAAGAATATTAAATCTATTTGTTTGATATGGTTTCTATTGAAGACTTTTATTTTACCTTCTTGCATGCTTATCTACATATTCTTACTTGCTAAATGCCTTTAGTTTGGATTATTTTTAAAACAAAATTAGGACTTTGTTTGCTTATTTTCTTGCTTGTTAAATATTGTAGTCTTAGTTGCCATAAAAAATTAGGACTTGCTGCAAATTGACCACCAAAACACAACCTTTCTCATAAAAATTTTACAAAAATCAAAATTTTAGTCGTCTAAAAATCACCAGATGGGCGACCCCCTTAATTCATAAGGGCAGTCCCCTTAAAGATAAGGGGGTCGACACCTTAATTAAGTGGACCGACCACCTGAACCACAAATTTTACTGTTTCTTTCTGCTTTTTGACCCTCTTTTACCTAGACCAAGCTAAAATTTCCCAGAACTCACCAACATTCCTTGGATTGGTTTTTTAACAATGTCCATCCTTCCTTAATTACACCATTTCCCTAGTATAAATCAACCCTCATCTCTAACATAATCACCACACTTATCTTGTCTTCTCTAATGTCTTCCCCTTACAAACCTTTACCCAAACCTTCAAGGGTTGTCAAAATATCCGTAAGACCCATTTGGAGAAAGGAATTGAACTATTATAACACATCAAATGAGGTTGATGTTAACTTACCGACACCAATGACCAAACCACAATCTCCCATCAATGAACCATCACAAGCAAACACTCCTACTACTCATTCAAACCATATTTCACTACAATCTCACTCTCTTCCACTTAGTGATTCTTGTAACTCTAATGTTGGACAAGCTTCCATTCCCCCACAAAGCATCAATCAATCTCAAACCCCATTTGCTCATTCACTCATCAATCCACGTGTTGCTAGTGTGCTTCATGCTTAAACTTCACCCTCGCCTCTAGGTGACAACCACACTCAACCTCTACTTTCTCCATCTCCAAGTAGAGAAATGCTTATGAATGACATTAATCAACTTCAAGACCTATCAAACATCCTAGCCATGCACCTCTCATAATGTAACACTTCCTCATCACCTTACTCTCCAAACTTACCTCACACCCTCAACTTGGATCAAGTTGAACAACATGTTGGTTATTGTCCTTTTTGCATATTCACCCAAAAACAATTTCTAACCTTGAGTGAAGATATCAATTGGTTTGAATTTCTTCTTACTCGACCACAACCACCACCTCAAATCCAACGTGACTATCCTTCAACAACCACCTCTGCTCCAAACTCTCCACCAACGACCAACTAAGCATGATACATGCCGACTTTTTCTCGCTTTCAAATAAATGACCTACCATCTCCTTTTGCAAGAAAGTCCAATGGCTTCCTATGGCATTGTAGGAATATTAGGACCTTTGTAGTTTAATTTTATGTATGTTGTACTAATATGCTTCAAGCATATTATTTCTAGTTGATGTATGCATGCTTGTGTGTTATACACAAATATTATGTTTAATGAATAGACTTTAGTCTTATGTTTTAATTATGCACTTAACTTTTTAGTTGATATATATATCTGTGGTTATTGATTTTCACAAATTTCTTAACAATTGTCAAACATTATCAACATGCTCTAATATTTTTCCTTTTATTTGCTATATGTTAGAAATGGTTGTCTTGTTCTTCTAACTTATTCTTGTAGCAAAGTCACCATAGCTCAATCCTTGTGCCCTCGAACGAGGGGGAGCACACATCAAGGGAGAGCGTTTATCCCGTCGACCTTTTACATAATCATCGATGAAGCCTTTTTTATTCTACAAAATGGGGAGAAATGAAAATAAAACTCATTAAATACTTGTTTAAAAATAATTTTACATTTAATGAGTGTAATCATCAAAAATGGGGAGATTGTTGATAGAAATAATGCCTAAAAACGTTATTAATATTTTTGGATCTCTCTACGTTTTGATAATCACAAAATGTAAAAATGATTAATGAAAAATTATTCGTAAACAAAAAATTAGTAGTAAATTTTCATTTCAAAAATTTAATCACTTAAAGGTATGAATAAATAAATCTTAATGTCGAAACCTTGATTTGATTGCTTCCTAGAGTGATTTAGCATCTGCAACATTGTGAAACTTGAGGAGGTATTCATCAGGTATTGCTAAAAGCAAGATGCTCTTAACTCTTTCCTGATTCCTTTTAGCAGCCAGTTGTTTGGCAGTCTTAGGAGCAGGAGGAGCAGATGTTTCTCCAGTTGGTGCAGGCTCTTCTTCTAGATCTCCATTGACAATAACATCCCATAGGTTATGGTCTGTGTGACAGATATATTGTCGCATTCTCATGCTCCAAATATCATATTCTCCCTTCCTGATGATAGGGATTTTCATTGCTGTGATAGTTGGTGGAGGAATGTCTTGTTCTGCCATCTTACAATTGAGTTCTTCTTATTCAGAGTTTCCACACAAGCTCTGATACCACTTGTTGGATCGTTTTCTGAATAGATCTTAACCTTTAGCTTGTAAAGGGTTTGTTCCTTTAGATAATTCTAAAGCAACAATAATGAAACACTGATTTGAACACTATTGATTATGCGGAAACTAATCAATAATGCTAAGAAGAACAATATTAAGAATCACAAAAGAACTTTATATTATAACTTGAATCTGCCTAGGTTACAGATTACAAAAACTATGATTACTAATAGATCTCTATTGATCTGTGTAGAACTATATCTACTAACTATGCCTAGGGATCCTTTTATAGACTAAGGAAACCCTAATGGGCTTTACAAAATGCGTTAAGAGATAATGCATATCTATTCCTAATTTATCTCATGCATATCTCATAAGCAGTACTAATACAATACACTAGCAGTACTAATACTAACTAACAGTACTAACTATTACTAGCAGTACTAACATTGTACTGGTAGTACTAACTACAAAGCTAGAAGTACTAAAGACTTAGACTTATTTCTTTAATCTTCATTAACAGCATTAAGTCTTCACTAGCAGTATTAATCTTGAGCCAGTAGTATTAACTTGTAAAAGCTTCAGAATCCTAACAATCCTCCCCTAAACTTGTGATTTACTCTCAAATCTCAAGTTTCTTCTGGACTAGAACTTCAATTCTTCTTTTGCTGAGGATTCTTTCAAACACACTTTTATTGGTCTTCAATCTGAGTCTTGATAAACTTTAGCAATTCAAATGCCATAGAACTTTCTGCTTCAGCTTCTAATTTCCAGTTAAGCATCTTCTGAAGTATTTCTTTGGTGAGTGGATACTTTTTCTCTACAAACATATGAATAGTCATCAAAGCACCATCAACCATCAGTGTGTTCACTCCACAAGTTTCATACAGCTTCCAACTGATTATTTTCCACTGGTTTTGATTCTTCCAGATGTCATCATCTTGCTCAGGATCTACTAGTATCTTCAGATCACCCCATAACATCAAATTGTATCCTTCTGGAGTGTTATCTTGAAATCTTTCCATTACCAATCTGTGTAAAACCTCTAAGTCATGTCTATCAAAACTTTTCAGCATACTCTCAAAGGTTTTATGATAACTAGTATTTCCATCTGCTCTTATGACCTTGTAAACATGAATATTTCCTAAATTTTGAGATTCCCAATCAACTATAGGAAACTTAGTATGCAAGATTTCATGATCTACAAATTCTTCCTCATCTGAAACTACTGCCAACCACATTCTTAATTCATCTTTTTCTTCCTCATAATCAGCTGTTTCTTTCTCTTTCTTCTGTCTCTTTGAGTTGTCTTGTCCTTGTTTGTCACTTGCTCTTCTTCTTGCAAGTGTTTTTCTTCTAATTCCAACAGCTTTCTTTTCAATCAACATTGGTTTAGGATTCTCATCTTCTTCTTCAACCTTCTCTTCTTCTACTGTTTTTGAAGTTTCTCTTTTACTTAGTTTAGAAGAATCTTTTCTAACTTCAGACCCTATAGGAATAAAAGTATTGACATGATCCCATACCCTTTCAAAAATTAGTCTGATGTCATTATAGCTCATTTTCTTAAATTAGCTCTCCTTGTGGCCTCCTTGATTCTTCAAATATGTAATCATATTCCTTCTTGCTTGAGCTATTAACAAAGGTTTATTCTTCAAAGCATGATATCTTAGTACACTTAGATCATTCCAGTCAATTCCCTGAGTTTGAGTAGGTTGAATTGGAACATCTTGTCTTTGATCAAGTTTTCTTTGCAATTCCCTAGCTGCTTCCAGATTTAGTCTTTCTTCTTCTTCTTCTTCTTGCAAAGCTCTTGCTCCTTGTTCTGCATTAAACCTGATTCTTTCTTCTTCTTCCAACTTCCTAGCTAACTCCTCATCCATACTCAACTGCACTTGAGTTCTTTTCTTAACCTTCTTTGGAGTAGCAGGTTCTTCCATTATGTCCTTTCTTTTATCCTTGGCACTCCTTCTTGTATACACATGAGGTGCAACAATATTAACCTTTGGAGGACTAGCAGTACTAACTTGTATGTTAGCAGTACTAATCTCCATCTCACCTTTCTTACCACTTCTATGTTCTTCAATGATTTTAGTGGGAGTCTCTTCTTGTACAAGTACTTCAGTTTCATCACTGGGCTTCTCATGAACTTCCTCTTCTTGTGGAATCCAATAAATACCTTCATCTTGTACTAGAGAAACCATTGGATCTTCATTAATTTGAGAAATCTTCCTCCCCTATTTGAAAGAATCATCTGCAATCTCTTCATCATCAGAAAGAACAATCTTTACCTTTCTCCTTGCCTTGCCAGACTTCAGCTTAGACTCTAGTTTCTTTACTCTAAGTACTAACTTGGTGAGAGCAGTACTATAAGTCTTCTTTGTTTGTAGCAAGTCCTTCTCTAATCCATCAATCCTGTCATTCAATTGGGTAACCAAAACCGTCAAATCATGTTGTTGCACACTACTCTCAGCACTTCCATGTGAATGAACAACATGGAGAGGAGAATCATAGGGCATAGAAGCAGTCTCCTCTACCTCATGGGTGGGTTGAATTAGTTCTGGTGAAAGTAATGATGGAGTGGGTTGTTGAGACAGTGATGGTGTAGATGTGATCCTTGAGGGTGATTGATGTTGTTCTTCATCATGTGCTTGTACCAACATATTCTCAAACAATGGTGTCACTACCCCTGAATACCCCTTAGAGGCTCTCCTCATATTACTAAACAGTTTACTTGTAAGAGTAGGAGTGGGATAAGTTCTAGTATGAGGTAAGAGTAACCTTTGTTGTTTGTTAAGAAGGAGTTGAATAAACCTGGGATACAATAAGAATTTGTGTGGGCTATCCAAATTCTTAACCATAGCTTCAAAGATGAATTTAGAAAGTTAAATCTCCTGCTTGTAGCTAGACAAATGTTGCTTAGAATAATTGCTACATGAATTGACATGCAGTCTTCTTGGAGCTCAGACAATGTAGAATTGTGTGAATAAAGAACTTCCATTAGGGTGAGAAATGACCTTTAAAGAATGTAAGGCTTTCAGAATTAGTCACATACCCCATATGAGCTAAGTGCTCAAATATTTCTTCATTGGAGAGTGAAGAAATGCCTTCTGCATCATCTAACTTCAAATGTCTTTCAAAGATCGTAGTTATAGCTTTTCATGTCCATCAATAGTTGCAGAAATAGCTTGAAGTCCTTCCTTAGTAGTGCTCAAAACAGCAGTTTCCCAAAATTGTTCAATAAGGGACACAAAAATGATGGGATTTTCAGTAAGAGCATAGTAGATATGGCTTGAAGTAAGAAAATCTATGATTTCATCAAAACCCTCACTACTTTCAGATTTAACCAAATATGCGACCATATTATGCTTGTCGCAAAATTCCAACTGTGCCATTTGATGAATGAAAAGATGATGAATGAGGTAGGATTAGTTCGTGTGATAAAGTGTAATGGTGCCGGTAGAGTTGAATTGAATATGGTGAGGTTAAAAAAGTTATGCCATTCACGATTGTAAAAGAGTTGTACTTATCTTGAAGAAATCGTTTAAGCTATAGATAAATCAAAAAGTCTCCAATTAGTCAAACCCTATAAGCTATAGGTGTGGCAGAAATATCTCAACGGCTCTTTGATTGAGTAAAATCTGTTAGGACTCAAACAGTACTAACGGTCACTTAGTAGTACTAAGTTTGGTCTAGCAGTACTAATTTTAAGTCTAACAGTACTAACTTCATCCAGCAGTAGTAATACTTGCCTGGCAGTATTAACTTAACACTGACAGTACTAAGTGTGGTACCAAGCAGTATTAACTCCAAACTTGATCCATCAAAGATATTCAACACCAATGTAGACTCTCATATACTCTCTTTCTGTTTTTAAACTCACAAAATATATCTTAATTTTTTTTCTCACCAAACACTCATTGCTGTTTTTCACACACAACTCTCTTTCTGTTTTTGAACTCACCAAATCTCTCTATTCTTTTTCCTCACAAAGCAGATAATTTCGGTACAGTTTGCCATCAATTCCTTAAGTTCCAAACTGTCCTCCCCACTTCCAAGTGTGTAACCTCTTGAGAGAGGTGGGTCATTGGACTGTTTTATAGTTTTTGGCAAACTACCAGCCATAAACGGATTTGGGAAGTCTTTACCAAGGCCGTTTGCTTTGGACTAGCCAATGCTTCATTGCAATAACATGGTGCATTGATAACCATATAGTTTTTGGTAAACTATCAACCATCAACGGATTTAAGAAGTCTTTACCAAGGTCGTTTGCTTTGGACTAGTCAGTTCTTGATGTCTGTTAGACATGGTGAACTGATGACCATTTGTTATGTGGTTTACAACCAACACTGAAGGAACACGCTACCATCATATTCCTCCCTTCAGAGAAAGCTTCTAGCAGTCACACCAATCGATATGTACACAACAGTACTAACTGAACCTAGCAGTATTAATTTTTGTACTAGCAGTACAAAGTTGTAACTCACAGTATCAACTAAGCTCAGCAGTATTAACCAAGTATTCATCATATTTACCCTTTAGTGTACATATAACCTCCTCTCAAATATAGCTACAGATTTAACATCCCAATGCTAACCACCAAAAAGTTAAAATCTTGTGACATTAAAATTCCTTTTGGTGAGATTGTCTGCACTTTAGAGTCTGTATGAATCTTTGAATAACTTCTATCAGTCTTTTAATCATAGCAATCTCTGATAAATTGAAATCGATCTCGATATGCTGTCTAGAGTAGTTAACAAGATTCTTAGATAAACACTTATAGTGCTCTCATTATCAATATGGATTTTGGTGTTCATGAAATTAAAACCATAATCCATCATCTGATTTTGTATCCATAGTACTTGCCCACAATAGTTAGCAGCTGCAACATATTCTGTCTCAGTAGTAGAATTTGCCACAATAGTCTGCTTCTTGCATTGCCAAGATATCAATCTTCTACCAAGAAATTGACAGCCACATGTTGTTGATTTTCTATCAAGGCTGGCTCCTCCATAGTCATTGTCTGAGAAAGCTTCTAGTTCAAAAGGTGAATCCCTAGGATACTATAAACCTAATTTGGGTTGATGTTTGAGCTACCTAAAAATCCTTTTTACTGTATTTAAGTGTGAGGCTTTTAGAGTGACTTGAAATCTAGCACATGGCACCACCATAGCAACACATGTGTCTGGCCTTGATGCAATCAAAATACATCAGGGAACCAATCATAGATCTGTAGACATGTACATCTACATCTTTACCATCTTCATCCTTGACCAGTGGCTTATTAGACTCAATAGGAGTAGTAGCTGTTCTGATGGACCAAAAATCAAACTTCTTAAGGATGTCAGCTACATACTTATCCTGACTAATAAAGATTCCGTCAGGTTGTTGCTTCACTTGAAGTCCCAAAAAGAAAGTAAGTTCACCCATGAAACTCATTTGGAATCTTTTGTGCATACAGTCTTCAAACTCTATACACATAGACTTCTTTGTAGAACCAAAAATAATGTCATCCACATACACTTGGACTAACATAATGTCACTCTTTTTTTTTTCTTCTTTGATAAACATATTTTGTCTATGGTACCTTCCTGAAAACCATTTTCATCAGAAAAGAAGAAAAGTGTCTCAGACAAGCTCTGAGGTGCTGATGAAGACCATAAAGAGCTTTAATCACCTTATAGACTTTGTTTGGATAAGCAGGATCAACAAAGCCTGGAGGTTGATGGACATACACCTCCTCTTCAATAGTGCCATAGATAAATACACTTTTAACATCCATTTGGTAGACAGTAAATTCCATGTATGATGCAAAGGCTAAAAATAACCTGATTGCCTCTATCCTGGCAACAGGTGCAAAAACCTCATCATAATCTATTCCTTCCTCCTGTCTAAACCCTTATGCTACAAGCCTGGCTTTGTTTTTTACAACAATACTTCTCTTACCTATTTTATTCTTAAAGACCCACTTTGCGCCAATTTCCTTTTTCCCATATGGCAAATCAACAAGTATCTAAACCAAGGTTATAAATAGCGTGAAGCGTGGCGTAGCGGCATAGCCAAGCCTCAAGCTTTAGCGTGAGGCGTTGCGTCATAGCGTTTTTAAGGCGTGACTCAAGGGCGGCAAAAAAATATTTATAGAGTGTCAATATTTAGGTAGCTACTATTGATTAATATTGGAGTAACGGGGGTTACTAAGCCTGAATCTCATAACACCCAAAGCATACAATACTTGAATAAGCCAAATCCATGAATATTTTATAAAAGTTCAAAAAAAACTCACGCTATGGCGCGCTATAGCGCGCTATTCTATGGCGCCTTATTGCAGCCACGCCTCAGATGACCTTGCCTGTTTCGTAACGTGGAGGCCACGCCTCGCGCTATAGCGCCGCTATAGCGCGCTACGGCGCCGCTATTTAGAACCCTGATCTAAACCTTCTGTAGTTTGAACTGCAGCAGTTCTTCTTGCATTGTTTCAACCCAGCTTTCATCTTGTAAGGCTTGTGATATATTCTTGGGTTCTTCTTGGGAGAGAAAGCATGCTAACAAATAGTTCTGATGATCTTTGTGATTAGTTCTATTATGTTTGGAGATGTAGCTCACCAATGCTTGTTGTGCTGAAGAAGCCTTTTGAATCTTTCCTCTTGTTTGAACTGCTGACTTAGGATCTCCTAGAATTTGATCTTTTGGATGATTCTTATGAATTCTGAGTGTGGGAATAGGACTGACATTAATGGTGTCATCCATATTATTGAAATCAGCCACTGCACCCACATTCTCATCATCATAGGCTCCATTGAATATGCCATCACTTGAAAATGCATCAAAATCATCTTTCAAATCAGGCATATTTGGATCAATAGGTAAATTAGCATTAGGGAGAGTAGATGCATCAATAGGTATTTTTCCTCCAAGATAGACAAATGATGATTCATCAGCATTTGCACCTGTGGGAGTACTAGCAGCACTAGCCATAGGCTGTGGTAGCAGGTACTAACGATGACCCTACCTGTACTAAGTTTTGGATATTATTGGTAGTTTGAGCTGCTCTCTTTTGAGATGCAATATTCCTCTTTTCTTCTTCAAAAGCTTGTCTTGTGGCATCATCCAGAGCTTCGCAACCTACTTCTGAGCTATTCATCTTCTCAAGGTTATCATGCAAGACTTGTTCATCTTCTGTCATCTAATGTTGTCCTTCCTTATCAGCAACATCTTCTACTGGAATCCTTGTCCTATGAGGTTGTAGAGGAAGCAGTATGTATTCTTGAGTAGGTCTTTTATCTTTTCCTGATGAACCTTCAACATAGGAATCTTGTGTACCTGCATCCATCATTAAACCTGTTTCTAAACTAACAGGAATATAGTTCATTGAATTGTGAGAAATAAGATCAAATCATACAAATTAGGACAGTTCTGCCACATTTGGTTGATCTTCAAAGATAATCAATGTGCAGATTCTCTTCTATCCTTTTTGGTCCTTTGGTTCGTTTACTCTAAGGCGTACTAGTGGTTAGAATATCCATGCAAATACTTATCAGATTTTCTATCAAATTTGCCCAGGAATCTAAGGTGTTTAAAATGGTCAAGGGGCACCAAAAGATCTCATAAAACTAATACTAGGTGAGTTACCTGTTAATAGTTCATAAGGTGTCTTATTTTGAGGTTTAGTCACTAATACCCTATTCAGTACATAGCAGACAGTATTTACTGCCTCTGCCCAAAGGGATATTAATAAAGTGAGTCTGCTAACAATAGTTCTAGCTGCTCAATTAGGTCCTGTTTTTTCTCTTTCTGCAAACACCATTAAATTGTGGAGTTCTAGCCACACTAAACTCCCTTTTTATTCCTTTCTTAGCACAGAATTCATTCATAGCATGGTTCTTAAACTCTGTCCCATTATCACATCTAATGATTTTAACATTATGATTCAATTGGTTTTCTAAGCCTATGATAAATTTACAAAGGATTTCATATGTTTTATCCTTGGTAGCTAAGAAAAATACCCAACTAAATCTGCTGAAATCATCAGTCACAACCAAACAGTACCTTTTCTTGTTAATACTTTCTACAGAGACAGGTTCAAATAAGTCCATATAAAGTAATTCTAGGGGCATTCTGATAATTCTTTCTAACTTGGCCTTACAGGAGGCCTTATGGTGCTTACCCTTCTTGCAGGCAACACAAGTGTGGACATTCACAAAAACTTTTAAAGGTAAACCTCTAACTAGGTGACCTTAAACAAGTTTTTTTTATATTTTTGAAATTCACATGACCTAATCTCCTGTGCCATAATTTAGATCTCATCTGCTGTTGCATGCAGTACAAAGTTGTAACTCACAGTATCAACTAAGTTTAGCAGTATTAACCAAGTATTCATCATATCCTTTCTAGGAGCTCTAAGTACAACTTGACTTTCATCAAGAAGCTTAAAGCTAGGAGACAGGATAAGGCATTCAGTCTTAGTAAAAAGGACACTATTTTTCTTGTCACACATTTGTGAGACAGAGAAAAGGTTAAACTTAAGTTCATCTACAAAATAAACATCATCAAAGTCTAAATTAGCAGTTCTGATTTTACCTTTACCCGTTATTTTACCTCCTTTGGGATCACTTCCAAAAGCCACAAAGCCTCCATTGTAATCTTCATAGTCGGAAAGATAAGCTTTGTTGCCAGTCATATGGCTAGAGCAACCACTATCCACCACTGCATATCCCTGTAACAAGATCTCTAGATTGCCATGCACAAAAAGGTAAAGAAGGTATCTCCTTAGGGACCCAAGCCATTACAGACTTGGAAATCCCTTTTGGGTCAACATACTCAACCTTCTTGAGCATGAATGATCCACTGTCTTTGGACACATGATCCAAGTAATTTCCCTTAGGCCTCCAAACCCACCTTGACTTTTTAAGGTCAATATCCATCTTACCCTTACCAGTATTAACTACTGCTCTTGTCCCAGCAGTAGTCATATTTTGAACCCCAAAAGTTTTAACATCTTGTTTTAAGTCTTTGGGTCTAAAAGCTGGTTTTGTGTAGTAAGACCTCTTGATAGGTGAATATGAGCCTCTTGGTCTTACATTGTCCATTCTTGGGTAAATTAGTCTAATAGCACCACTAGTTTGTGCTATTTTTGGAGCAAATGATCTAACAGAACTAATAGGCCTAGCAGTACTAACTGGCCTAGCAGTACTAACTGGCCTAGCAGTACTAACTTTGTGAACTGCTCTTTTCTGATGGGACAAAAGTCTTTCTTAAATGAGGGTATTTTGAAATTTTTTAATGATTAACCCTTTTAGTATTATCCCATACTGGTTTGTCCACCCTTAAACCAGTATTGACCACAGTTTTTAGCTTAAGTTCTTGACTCTGTTTGTCATGAAAATTACAATCTTTGATCAAATGTTCAGCACTTTTACAGACAAAACAAGCTTTTATTTTCTTAAAACCAATTCCTTGTTTCTGAGAAGTTTGATCAATTTTATCAACTCTAGTTTTAACTGTTTGAGTCTCATTAGTCTTAACAGGACTAACTGTTTGCACTTCAGACACATCATCCTCATCATCTGAGTTCCAATCCTCAATGATAACTTTATCTCTGTTAACTGATTCATAGATTGTCTTAGGTTTTTGAGTATTTGCTTCATTTGTTTTACCTACAGTCTCACTTGTTTTAGTATTAAAATTAGTTGTTTTTTACTCAATTATTTTCTTCCTAATGACATATTCATCTAAGCCTACAAATGATATGTCAGCTCTTGGGGTTAGGAAGTTCCCTGTTATAGGAGGGGGAACAGCATGAAACCCATCTGCTTTAGAGAACCTATCATTTGCTGGTGTGTTCTCTTCATCACTTGATCTGACATCAAAAACACTCAAACTAATCTCACTATCAGTTTCAGAATTGTTACTCATTTCATTCAATTGTGTGCCATATCCTAAACCAGTTTTATCTCTAGCACTCATTTGACTGTTGAGTAATTCATCAAGATTCTTGGATGATTCTTCCTATTTTTCTATCTTTAATTTTAACTCATCTCTTTCCTTAACAACTTTCTCTAATTCCAGGTTAAGGTTGTTAATTTTTATTTCTCTGCATTTAAGCTCATAGTTTTGAAACTCATATTTTTCACCCCAAGCCAGTTCATTCTTTTCATGTACAAGTATCCTAGATTCTAGTGACTCTAAGGCTAACTCATAACCCTGAATTTCTAGTCTTGCTCTGCTATGTTTTTCTCTTTCACTATCATAATTCTTTTGAAGAGTTTTAAAAGATTCAAGACATTGTTTAGAACATTTTTGTACCTCATTGTCAGAAGAACTTGATGAGCTTGAAGAAGAGATTGCCATTAAAGCATAGTTGACTGGTTCTACTTCAAAATCATTACTCCAGTCATAGCCTCCTAGACCATCTTGAGCCACCAGTGCCTGTGATGAAGATTCATTTGTTGGTGCATTGCTCCTGCCATTGTCACCATAAGATCTTCTCCCTTGATTCCTTCCAGATCTGCAATCCCTAGCAAAGTGCCCTTTTCTGTGACAGTTGTAGCACTCAATTTTTGACTTATCAAGAGAAACATGTCATTTTTCTTTGAAATCCAAGTTCCTTCCTGTCTTCTGAATGAATTTCTTCACTCTGACAGTCAACATAGCCACCTGCCATCTAAGATCCAATTCTTCCAAGTCATCTTCATCAATCTGCTGAAAATCCTCATTTTCAAGTTGAGGACTGGTTGTTGGTTGTGCAAAGAAAGAGCATGCTACATCATGAGCACATAGGGTAGATGAAACTTGACTAATTCCTCCAGCAGTACTAACCCCAAAATCTCCACTAGCAGTACTAACTTCATTAGTACTGCTAGTGTTCTCAGAGGAAAGAAATGCCAAGTTCTGAGAAGTAGAAGTGGAACTTGAAGACCTTTTCATCTCATCTTCATAGACCCTAAGGTTGTTGTAGAGGTCATCAATATCAATCTCATCAATGTCTGGCTTATTTTTCATGATTAAAACAATTTGATTCCATGAAGGAGGCAACTCTAGAAACTTCTGGTTGATATCTTCCTTCGGAAGATTAGACACCATGAACCCTCCAATTGACTTTTGTTTTTGGAACCTATCATAACCATGCCAGAATTCATTTGATGCAGTAGAAAAATTTTCAAATTGATGTTTTAGAACATTTTTCTGCATCTTCTTGGATTCTTCATTACCTCCAAACCTTGATTTGATCGCTTCCCAGAGTGATTTAGCATCTGCAACATTGTGAAACTTGAGGAGGTATTCATCAGGTATTGCTAAAAGCAAGATGCTCTTAACTCTTTCCTGATTCCTTTTAGCAGCCAGTTGTTTGGCAGTCTTAGGAGCAGGAGGAGCAGATGTTTCTCCAGTTGGTGCAGGCTCTTCTTCTAGATCTCCATTGACAATAACATCCCATAGGTTATGGTCTGTGTGACAGATATATTGACAAAACCCCAAATACAAATCGAACTTGATAAAGAAGAAATAACTAAAAATCAAAAGCATCATACCTTGTTCGATTTGCGAACCTTGTTGATCCTAGATCGAGAGCCACCAGGCTCTGATACCAATTGATAAGATCGTTTATAGCTCAAGATTGATTAGATCTTATATATCTAGGATGAACAATAACAATGATTGATAACACGCAGCGGAATAATAAAGAACACAATCAAAGTTATCACAAGGTTTTCTTTATTGAACGTTTCCCTATTACCCCAACTATAATTTGGGGCTACACCAACTAACTATGGTGTACTATTCGACTCTCATCAGTCGACTTGCTATCTAACTATCTAGACTCTCATTGGGAGAGCTCTAGTTTTCTATGGATATCTAAACCACACGCCTATGATTCTCTTTATATAGAGAGATATCAAGGCTTACAACAGAAGATAAGAACAAACAATATATTTAAAACATTTAAGAATATCTTCTAATATCTTCTGTATCTTTATCATTATAAGGAGATCTTCTAATATCTTCAAAATCTTTATCATTATCTTTATATTCTCTACCAGCTTGAAAACTTCTTTAATTACAATTTTAGTCCTTCTATTTCATTCTTTTATTCATTTTGTCTCATCAAATCTAGAATCCTAACATATTTCCTGCAATTACAATGTGTTCCTATTCAATTATTTGTGCATTTAAAATTACTACATTTATGATTTTGGCATTTTCAGGATATTGAAGCATCAAGTAAAATAACCCTGGATATCACTCTATTGGTAAGTAGCATATGTTGAATCTATTTAATTAGTCATCCATTGTGCCATATATATCTTAATTGATGCTTAAATTTAATTTGTAACCACACAATTTAGAGTCACAAACTAAGAAAACACAACACCTATGAATGCTAATAAAAGCATAACTACAAGTCTCGATGAGAAGGAGAAGACAAACAAGCGTAAAGCTAAAGGTGAACTAGGGAGTGAGTTTACAAATGTTAAAAAGAAGGCTGTTAAGGTCAAGGTACAAAAAGATCCTTGAAAGTATTGGCAATTGATGTGATGCTCGCTGGCAATAACTTTATGTTACTTTTTATTTTAAAGTTATTTTAAACACTTGGATTCATTCTTTGTGATTGGTTTGTCCCAATTAGTTTAAAGTGTTTGTTAGGTTTTATGAGTAAGTATCTGGATATTTATCTGTTGGAGTGTTTTTTATAAACATCCAAGAATAAAGTGAATGTTATTGGCATAAGATTTGATTGTTTCTACACAATTTACTGTATAAATCCAAACAAGAATTAGGTTATGTTCACACCTACACAGGTGATATGGTTTTATTTTGTTTATTTGTGGTTGTAGGATAATTAATTTATCAATTTTTATATGAGGTTTATATGATAAAGGTATTTTGTTAGCTATTTTACCATCACTCTGAACGGGTCAAATATTATGGTCGAAAGCGGTTAATATACTGGTATGATTTTAGAAATTAGACTTAAACCTGTCGGAAAGGGTCAATTTGTTAGTTAAAATTTTTAGTTAATGCCTTGATTATGATTACAAGAACATGTGAAATTTAAACGTGGGTCAAAATTATCAAAAATTTAATGCAATGTTAAAACCTTATCACATGACCACATTTTTGTTGGGTTTGGGAGTCAGTACTATTGTATCATCAAAGATGAGATTAAAGCCAATGATTATAATAACTTCACAAAATGGGCTTATGTAAGTAAACTAAAGAAGATAGTTGCTTTACCTTAGGCATATGCATAATCCCTTGTGCCAGGTGCTAGCATCATCAAGAAAGTTGGCTTTAAATGAACAACATGCCGTCAGAGGGTAAACTTACTTACATATAGTTATAGAATATGAGAATGGTGAAAGTATGTAAATCACAAAATGTTATGATGTAAAACAATTTGATTCAGATATAGAATTGAATTATTTGTTCATGTAGAAAGGAATGTATTGTTTTAATATTCCATAATGGCCTTTAAAATGAACTTTAAAAATGCACAGATGAATGTATCATTCAATGACATGAACATGTAGTGATCAAATTGAGGTTGCTTGGTTATTTTTTTTGTTCTTTCATAAAGCTTGCATAATAGAGCCATGTTAAAGTTATTTGTTGTATTATGATATCTTAG
>BQNB010069680.1:20750-33404 GCA_026074375.1 Tanacetum coccineum | reverse complement strand
CAAGATTACTTCATTATTAGGGCCATTCCAAGAGCACATAAACATTTTACTTGAAGTAGTCTTTAATTCATATCTTGACATATGTTCTAAATAGGGCAATATGTCCTAGTAGAATTAGTTTCTTACCTTACGATCAAGAGAACCTTAAATCATATTGTTATTGTCATGTGTTGTACCTTGCACACAATAAAGATTTCTCCCACTTGTGCATGACACAACATCATACATGTAGTTAAACACCACGATGTTCGTTTGTTTATGTGGACAAAATGATAGTGTCACAAATATTAGCGTTACAAGTAGATATATAACCACATTGTTTAATAAGAAATAGTGCATGACTATCCTTAAAACCATGAGTGTCTATAGTTGGAAATAATGTATTATATCAAGACAAGCTAGAAATAATCTGGGTTACTAACAAGACAATAAAGCTTGTAGCTCCCACTGAATTAGACAACATTACACGAATGTCTTGTTCAGAAATAAATCACAATGCTCCCACTGGATTTGACAACATTGCAAGTGTTCCATAACCAGTAAAAACAAATAGTAATCTATTTATTTTCCAACTTTCTTTGAAATCTTAATTAGTAGCCATGTACTTTAGATTTCAAAATTTCTACTATGTAGATGAGGGACTATCCATCAATGCTATTTATTAACTTAAAAATTAGGCATGCAATTTCCTCCTTAATTTAAGACAAACAACTAAATACATTATCCTAGTTTGCCTTTACTACTTTTGCAGTAGTATTGGTATTTCCTAATCAAGAACTCATAAAGCATCTTACATTAAGATGTTACCATTTGATAGCTTTAAGAACATATTCTCTAGTTATCTATATGTATTATATCTTTCAAAATATTCACCATGAAATCTATATGAAAATATAAGTCATGCAATATACTTAAATTTTAAGCTTGCTATGAGTTTGATTACATTAGGAAAATTCCTACGTTCCTATTATAACTTTCCGGAGCAAGAAATATATTAAGAATGAGTCTTCCTATTCCTTACAAGGAAAGGAGCCTCGGCTTGAATTCTTCAAGAAAGAAACAAACCTTCGTTTACGGTTTTATCGTTGCATTAATACTATTAATAAAATCGCAAAATTCAATTTTTAGTATTTTCGATAATATTCCTTAGAGAAAATTAACTACCCATGTTTAAACAATTTAAACAATTAATTTTCTAAAGGCTTGGATCCTATTTGACATACTACCACCACATCAGTTGATCTGCTAGTGATGGTGTATTCAAAATGTAATCAACGATTGATAATTCACAACTTTTATAACTCCTAAACCATATGGGACTTACTTTATTACAATATATATAGGGAAGCATGTTTCATTACCCAACTATGCCGCGTGTTAATAGGTCAACCGACAACAAACTCTAAAGTCGTCCAGATCAAAAACTGTGATTATTAACACTCACCGGCTCAATCCACAAAAAAGCTTATAAATAATCCCCCCAACCCTTGAGACTAGCAAATCTACACACGTTTCACGCATAGTAAAGAGCAATCTACAAGTGTTTTTACAAATTGGATGGCAACAACTTAGTTGAAAAAGAGTATTTTATTTGACGTGTCAAATATGTATGAAGAATCATGCATACATCTTCGTATCATAGATTTTAATAAAAACTTTATTCTCATTTAAGTTATTATTACGGTATCCCTATAATATCATCAGTATCTTATACATAAATAGTGAGGACCTTAAAATTGACGATTCAACGTATCTTTAAATATAAAGATTTGCCTTTTATCGCGTGAGAAATTAAAGAATGATTTAAAAATTCATCCAAACCCTAGATCATCTTCGCGACTATCCATACATAGTATGCAAGGTAAGGAAACTACCAACGTAGGTCGGATTATAGGGTAATTGTGGTCTACAGAACGAAGAGTCCATGATGAGTCTCCCCGAACCTTGTCCTTGCAACTATATAGTACTTTTGCAAATTACGTCATTGATAAAAATTAAAACTTTAATTTAAAGAATACATTACAAACTATAAAATCTAGTTCTAGTCATGAAGATATATATGGAATGAAAGCCGAATCCACTTTTGACTTTTTGCATTAGATAGTCCATAATAAATCTTATTTCGATAATCATTAGTCATGTTTATGTTTGTTTTCCGAAAAACCCTTTTATTTTCTCACAAGTCAAACTTAAAATAAAATAACATAAACACAAAACTAATACATATAACACTTATTTCAAAAGAAACACTTAACAATTAGTCATGGCAAAAATTAAATCCCCCATTATGATCATACATATCAATAATTAAAACATGTATCTATTCATAAAGCTCCTATCGTCCTAAAAACTTCCGGCCATACAATACATCGAATATAATCGATTGCGTTAGCCTTATACAAATACATACCACATAACACATAAATTTAAACCACTTTTAGGCCCCATAAAGGTATAGCTAAGGTCTTCCATAGCTTTTAAAGTCGTGGATCAAAATCACATAAATTTAATGTCTATGTTTTAAGTTCTGATCCTCATATTTGCATAAAACTCTTTTACACAATTAACAAGATTATATCACATATCCACCATGATAATTGCCAAGTATTATATCATGGATAGCCGAATTAAAATAATTTTTAAACATAAAACCGATCAATTAACAATTAAACGCATCAAGTTTTATCCATAAAATTTCATACAACCTAGAATTCGTCTAATTAATTTTATAACCAATAATGATTGAATCTTGATGCACAAAGATCAAATCTGTATACATAAAACGCCCAAAGGGCTTAAAAAATTAATAAAGAACCCTAATCTTGTCAAATTTTATTACTTGTAACTATAAATTCTACACGATGGCTCGTGATGCCACTGTTGGGTTTTTACATCTATTTAACCATTAAATATATCACGAGTACACAGCGAAAAGATTAAACAAGTATATAATAACATAGTTAACAAGGGATTAGAGATGTGTACCTTTTAGCAATAAACGTTACACCGCCTTGAATATACGCGTATGTATAACAACACGCGAAACCACTAGGATTAAAAGTATAGTCCCTCGAAGTCGACACACACAATACGTTCTTAGCAAACAACGAGGTATGCTAGTACTAGTAGTGTTTAGCAAACGATCACCTTCGTCTTTGAATCAATCAACACACGAACAAAACCACCATGATAGTGGTGTTAGATGGCAAACCGAAACCCTAAAGGGTTTAGGGTTCGATCGCACGCAACAAGAAAGAAAACTGAAACAGCAAAACCGAAACCCCTTAGAGGGTTTTGAGGTTCGGTCGACCACAAGGGTAGCACTCAAAGGGATTTTAGGGTTTTGTGAATTCAAGTTATGAGAAAACAATGAAACAAAACCCCTATATACCTTATTACTTGGCATGCAAGTAAAACTCTCCCTACCTCCTCAAGAGGAGATTCGACCGATTTAAGGAAACAGGGCCAAACCGCAAGTTCCTTTTTCCTGGTTTTGCATAATTAGTCCTTTTAACTTTGGGCAAAGCATAAATGACTAAACTTACCTTATCTCAATTTACCTGCTGTTCCTAGTCAACTCTATAAAGGTACACACATAACATGTAACATTCAAATTTTTAACAAAATGAATAACTTTCCGTCACATTTCTAACGATCGTTATTTTATTATTGCATCGTTAGTCACCTTTAATATTACTATAATTATTTTTCTAGATCTGACCCCTCCAAAACGACCCTCTATATCACATTATTTCAACGACTCGTTCTAAAGAAATTTTATGGCGAAACAACGTTTCGGACAACTATTTAGTTTTAAAACCGAGACCTGAATCTCTAAAACAGAAAATGACAAAATTGCCCTTACGGGAATCTGCTGTGAACTTATTATAATTTTTAATAAAACGCAGAAATTTTGACATTCGTTTGACCCGCTATCATGCGAAATTTTAAGTCAACAAACTCGTGGCAAAGTAAAATGTCATCCGAACAAACTTTCATGTTTCGCCGAGGACAATAACGACTCGACAGTACTCAAAACGGACTTTCAAAACTGCAAGCTTATTACATTTTTATATACAATATTTTTATACAAGTTTTCTACATGATTTTATCCACCAAGGATTTTATACACACATTTTTATAGACACGTTTTATACACATATTTTTATACACATTTTTTTATACAAGTTTTAATACACACATTTTTATACACACGTTTTTCTACACGTTTTTTCTACATGCATTTATTCAAATTTTATACATACATTTTTATACACGTTTTTACAACACATTTTTTAAGCATATTTTTTTAAAAAAAAAACGTGGATAAAAATGTGTGTAAAAACGTGTATACAAATATGTGTATAAAAATGTGTTATAAAAACGGTCTATAAAAACGTGGGTATAAAACCCTTGATAAAATTCATGTATGAAAAAACGGTAAAAAAATATGTAGTATAAAAAAGTAATAAGCTTGCAGAATTTGAAAACGTCCGATTTTGAGTACTGTCAGACAGTTATAGCCTTTCCGACGAACATGAAGTTGTTCGGCGAATTACATTTTTACTTTTTGCCACGAGGTTTGTTTAGTCTTTAAAATCGCATATAAGCGGTCAAACCGAAATCAAATTTTCTGCGGTTTTATTAAAATATAATAAGTTTCCACAGAATCCCGTTTTTTTTTTTAAAGGGCATTTTGGCCAATTCAGTTGAGATTCAGGTCTCGTTAAAACAAAAAAGTTGTCCGAAAACAGTTGTTTCGCATAAAAATCTCTAAGAACCCGAGTCGTGAAAATGTGATATAGAGGTTCCTATTTTGACGGTCAGATCTTAGAAAATAAATATAGAATATAAAGGACTAACGATGCAATAAAAAAAATAACGATCGTTAGAAAATATAACCCGAAAGTTATTATATAATTTAAAAATTAGATGTATAGCATGTTGTTGTACCTTTATAGAGTTTGACTATGAACCTTCATTAAATTGGGATAAGTAAGTTATTTTGCATATTAGTCCTTTAACTTTTAACGACTAATACAAAATCTTGTTAAACTTTTAACGATCGTTTATTAAACACTAATATATTACATTAATATATTAATCGTTGTTCTACATATTAACGTGTGCGTCCTCGTAGGCTCGAATAGATTTCCAGACATATATTATTTATATTTGGACATATTCCAACACCAAACGCCCCTTAGCTACTGTCGATAAGTTTCAACTCCACCTTTTTCTTTCGTCAGTGAGCTTCCATGTATTTTACTCATTCTTTCTTTTTCTAATTTCACATAAAAATAGTGGTGTGGTTCATGGTTACTCTCCAACCCAATCTCCTTTCAACTACTCTCAACCTGAAGAAAAATGTTATACACTTATACCCGCCACTCATCTTTGTGAGTTTGTATGATAATGTCTAAGTGGAATTATTTATATTTGCACATAGATCTTTCTAATAGATTCTGAAACATCACATGAGTTTTGGTCCTTGTGAATTCATTTTGGTTGAGTTACAGATACAACATGTAACATTTTTTCACATGTAAATTTATTTACATACAATTATGGAAAAAAACATACTAAATAAATCTATTATACTAAAAGATTCAGCCCCTTAATTTAATGGGGCTGTATCTTTAAATGCTTCCAACCCATAATCGAACTCCTCTCTTCCTCACAGAATACAAATGATCTTAATTCAATTTAATGGGGCTGTACGACCTGCATCTCCTCCGGTATCCCACATTCATTAGGCTTAAGAAACTGAGAAGTTATATTGAAGCATGTACACAATCGTTCCACTTAATGCCCTTCATTCAGCAGGTTCATTAAATTCGGCTGTTACAGAAGTCTAAAGGTTTGAAGAAGATTGATCCATATTATAACAGATTTAGTTTTACAATTTGTCATGCATTTTCCTTTTCCTAATACTAATATGTTTTAGCTATTGTTTGCAGGACATGATCTTTCACATGTGGTAGCAGAAAATGATTTAAGGTATGAACATATATGATGACAAGAATTTGGTTGTATTAGTAAAAAAAATTGATTTGTCAAACTCATCTTTTTTTTCCGGTGATCTCATCTTCAAGTTTAATTATGTTTTGTTCCATGTTCTAGTATGTTAATGGTATGTGATTCTCATTGGAAAATTACATCAGGTACGATGATAAGTTCTATCTCAAAATTGCAGGTACTTTCTTTATTAGCAATTTCACTAAACAATGGCAAGTTCCATCATTGAGTTAATTTATTGTTTTGTAGCAAGACCCAACTGCACTTTCTGTAAGTATAACGGTTTTTTAATTTTTTTAGTATGTTTGCCACATGCTTCGATGCAACGCCGATACTGGATATAAAATGTTTAGGAAATTGTTTGTTTGGGATTGCTTATTTTTCCGGTTCTCAAGCTTATTATGAACTGAAAAGCCTGATGATTGGGTAGAACGCTGCTTATATTGGTGTATTTTTGCTTTATGTATATGCTTAAGTGGTGTTTGGGTTGAGCATAATATGAGTATACAATTAGCTAAGGGTAATTAGTCTAATGCCAATGACAGCATCATAACCATAAATTTCTAGACTTAAGAGCTTATCTAGCTGATAATATGAACTTAAATTATCCATAAGCTCAACCAAAAAAGTGAGATTATGAGCTTTTTCAAACTCGAATAAACGCATATGTGATAAGCCATAATAAAAGCTAATCCAAACACCCCTTAGTAAAACTCAAATGCTCAGGTGTTTCACCTAATGGTGAGAAGATGGGTGGGTCGGATAACACGTAAATTTTAGCGTTAATAAACTGGCTACATCTCTGCTATGTTTATCTGTGTAAAATCAAATAAGGGAAGGACTCACATACTTACTGTGAGTAAACGTTTGTTGCAGAGTGCAGAATTAGCTAGCTACATATAGCTCGGTACAAGTGTATCCTGCCGAAACAGAGTTTCTCAAATAGCTCGGTACAAGTAAATGGTAAGTTGCAGAGTGCATAATCAGTAAGTTGCAATCCAAATATGCTTATCTTTCCAAATACCAATTACAAGAAATAGGTGGCAATGATTTCAGCCCACAACTCTTCTCAGAGGTAACAAAATATTCATGTTAAATAAGAGGTCAAAAATTGTAGTTTCTCAGCATGGGTCATCATGGGTGAATTCTTAATATGGGTCAGGTAGTGAGCTTTATTAATTTTTTTACCTCCAATGCAGATGGGAACAGTGTTACTCTACCAATGATGCCTCCAATGAGACACGGACTATGGTCAAGGATCAGGTATCTTTTGTTTGCCAACACTTACTTTGGAAAGTAGCAATAAAAAGAATTTGATAAAACTTGGAAATACTTATGAAAATGGTTGTTTGGTTAGGACAGAATTGTATCAGACTCACAAACACACAACTGAATTCTTATTATTTTTAACTTGATCATAAACTTACAATCACAACACATATTTATACTACATACATAACTTCTGGAAGATACTAAAACAAAACTGACACATGCCCAAAAACTACCCAAACAAACTGATGTAAACTGCTGAACATAATCTTATTGTTGTAATAATGATCTAAATCTTAGAATAAAACCATTTAAAAGCTTTATGACTTTATGCACGAACAATAAACTTCGTTTACTTCCATCCCGTTCAGTCTCCTTTTTGCTAAGTTTTTTTTCCTATTTTAGCCATTTGAGATAAAACACAATTGAATAAATCAGTCAGATTTTAATCTAATTTTATCATGTGATTTATATCTCTGCAGGTTCCAGTTATTCTGGATGCAACTACATTCTCAATAAAGCTGCAAAAATGAAGATCATTGGTTTTGGAATGTCTAAATTAAGAACCTGTTGATGGGTCAAGTGGGAGTTCTTATGGCACTAATTAGGGGTGAGCAGAAGAAACCGAAAAAACCGAAAACGAGCCAAAAACCGAAAAAACCGAACAAAAAAACCCGACCGAAACTAGAAACCGATAGTTTGGTTTTTAATTTTTCAAAAACCAAAAATTTTTGGTTCGGTTTCGATTTTTGGTCAAAAACCGAACCGTAAAAACCGAACCGAACCGAACCAAACCAGTTTTATAATAATATATAATTAATATAATATAAATAAATAAATGATAACTAAAAATTTTAAATTTATATTTATTTTATGGATGAAATTATTATAATATATATTATCTTAATGTTTATATATATGTTTTGTCGTGTACGTATGTTTACTTGACAATATGTCGTTACAATGACAATGATCATACTATGTGTATTTTCACATGCATGTGTGTGTCTCTCATTTATATGTGTATAATTGTAAAAATTTGTGTAAACATTATTAGGCTCATATTGACAAAAAAAAAAAAAGTCCTAAACCAGTTTTGTAACTTTTTGTCCTTAGAATACGCAAGATACATTTAAGATGAAATAAAATGAATTAGGCATCCCTATCCTGTATGCTTGATGTCCTACGCCCCATTATGAAATTGTTGAGAATACTTTTTTATTTAGAGAGTGAGGGTGAATCAAAAGCTAATGCGTCATGTGACTTTGCATTGACTGGACACAAACTCAAACTTTGACGTATTAGCTTTTGATTTACCCATACGAGAAATATTTTTATTAAAACTGTTTATATGATTTGAATAGTTACTGGAATTGCTTAAACTTTTTATGGGAACAATTTGGAATTGCTCATCAGATTAATTGCACTTGGCCATTTAAGGGCTACTTCGAATTGCTTATAGTGGTTGTGGGATTGTTTATTAGAGCATGTACTTTAAGAGTTGTTTGGTGTTAGACTACAATGAGGAAGAAACATATACTGAAATGGAAGACGCGGGTTCACCTCATGTTCATGATGATTAATTTGGTGAATTATGTTGCGGAGCATTATTGAGCATCACAGTTTTCTTTTTTTGTGTCTATATCAATTTGGGAAGAATTTCATTAATGTGAATGATTTCAAAGTAGATAGATGACGAGTTTCAATTGCAGATATGTTGTTTGCACACCATAGCCACACAACCCAAAATGACAACTTTATTCTGTTTCCATATCACTTGCATAGAAAAATTAATGAACTTTTATTTTTTTGTTGGACATGAGATGCTCACGAACCGAATTGACGGGAACAAATAGATCATTTGGTTGGTATACACCAGCAACTCAAATGGCAAATTTTATAATTCTTGATAATAGTATGAATTGCAAACTCAGCCCTCAAAAGGTATGTACTAGTTTTTTTAGAGGACATATATTCTCCCTTTGCTATCTTGAAGTATATATGCACAACATTGTAGAATGCGGGTGAAATAGAAAATGTCTATATTTCGTGAACCATATATCTTTATATCAATCAACAATCAGACATATATTCATACACTGTCAAACAATACATTCCGTAGTTTTAAAAAATTCATACACAATCAGCAATTACAGGTAACTAATTCACAAGGGCCGGGTTTCCGTGCCCAACTTAGCTAACGCTACCCTAACGACAATTTTATACAATGACCCCACAATGTTGTTTGGCTGATAACCCATCAAACAAAGGCATCAACATTTTACTGAATCATTATGCAAGCGACCATTATACGCACCCCGTGCGAAAAACAACTTGACACAAGCCGTGTGCATCGCACGGGTCTGCATGCCTCGTACAAATAATAGTAGATGGGATTGGAAATGATGAAGTGTAGTAATGAGGGTAAGGTTGTGGCTAATGGTGCAAAGATATTTTTTTAATCAGTTTATATTGTCTTGAACATATAGTTTTGCAATTGGACAAAAATGATTTAAACAACTTTTACTTCTAATGTTGTATGAGATAAACAATAATTGGGGTAAAAGGCAATGAGCGATCATACCGGAAGGAATAAAGTGTGAGATCGAAAGACAATGACGGAAAGTCGACTTTATATGGTGCAGTGGTCGATGACTATGAGGGGCAGCCGATCATCATGATGAGAAATAGATATCAATCATGTAAAGGATTTTTTGTTTTGGTAGCTATGCAAATGAAACTGATAGAAGGTATATGACGTTTTGTCTTCCTGTTCTTTCTTTTTCTTTAGTTTTATGTAAAAATAATAATAAATACTATTATGATTTAAATATATTTGAAAGTACCTATTTGTTAAATAAATTTTAAAAGTACTGTGGTCAAACATAGTATGTACTCCGTATTTTGATTCTAACAAGATGCATGATCCCCGCGCCTTCTTGCTATTTCGAGTTTTACACATTTTTTTACCCAACTTTACACCCCATTTGACCAAACTTTTACTATTAAATTCTCATTTATCATCTAGATTACTTTTTCACATTTATTTATTTCACATTTCTTTTCTTCACTTTTGCTTTAACTACTATTAATACTAGACGAATACTTGCGCAAAGCAACAATATATTGCGGCAAATAATTATAACTTGTGAGATCGATCGTGATATGGTAGCGACCCTTGATGCCAAGTAGTTGTGAATTTTTTGAAATACGAATTGTGGTTTTATAAAATTGAGTATAGTTTATGTTTGTGGAAGAAAGTTATCAAGATTTAAAATTGATAAAGTTTAAGGTATATTGGGATCATTAATTAAGGGTAATTTTGGCAAAACATTAATTTAAGTTTTTTCACATTTTAAAAAAAGGTGTAAACCCTTTATATATAGTAAGGTATAGATTATATGGAGTAATATTTTAACCCACTCAAATATTACCTATTTCAACATACCCATCATCAACAATTTTTATTTCTTACCTCTGCTGTCGTTTCTTGATATTACCATTCTTGTACATTTCAATCTTCTCCGACTCCCGTATTGACCGAAAAACCATTATTTCATAAACACATTTGTCATTATCAAATACCCAATTAGACAATAACATAAATTGTATACATGTCTATTAATTATTCTATCACAACCCCTCGATCTTCAAAACCCCAATGGAGTAGTCAGCCATTAAAGGTCGGAAAACATGGTTAAAAAAAATTATTTACAAGTCATTAATAATATTGATTTTTATTTAGTTGAGAGAAAAAGTAAACCCATGTCGTATCTAAAAAACGCATTCTAAAAAAGCTCATAGCTGCCCAGATAACTATCTCAGCCTGCTACCATTCCCTTAAACAACCACCATACACCTAGATGCGCAGGTAAGACACCCGATTTTAAACCACCCGGTACCCCACCTACTGGACGGTCTGTGTTTTCTTCACTAGAAGATGAAATATTATTTACTACACCCCACTAACCACCACTAACCCAATAGAGTTGCAACTGGAACCATACGCCATAAAACCACCATGACTGATGGCGACAACAATCAGTGTTTGGGGCCACTGGAGATGGGACAGAAAAAAAAAGATAAAGAGATGGTAATAGTTAAGAGAAAGAAATAATTAAATGATTGAAAAAAAGTTTCAAAAAATAGGAAAGAAAGGGTTTTTAACTTTTGAGTTTTTGTGTTAATTTGTTTCGAAAATAATATAAACAAAATCACAGTCATTAATTATAGAGTTAAAGTTAAATGGGGCGTCGCTCCTAAACTAATGGGGGTACTAAGAGCAACTCCAATGGTGAGGTTTTTAGATGACTTTTTACTATTACAAAAAGCTATTCTATAACTTGAAGCATTGTAACAAAAGGTTTACAAACAACTTTTTGATAAAAGACTTGCTATATGGCAAGCGTTTTATAGAAAGTGATCAAACTATTTTCATTAATTGTCTAGTTTGTTGAGTGTTCATCTTATACCCCTCGTTTCAACATATTTGTATCACTTTTTATCATTTCCATATCAGTTGCATTTTACCATTTACTTTTTTTCATCAGTTGCTTTATCATTTCAACAGAAGGCATCATTTCAGCATAGTTCATATATACACATCCTCTCATTCTGCATAATTTTATACGCCCCCAATTATGTGTGACGACGGCATCAAACAACTTTTAGCACAAGCAAATGAATTCATCATTGAAGAATTAAATGACGATGCCTTCTCACAGTTGTTGTTGATGCTTGCAGAGAAAGAACTTCGTGATGAAGCCGAAAGGTCAAGCCGACTACGTATTCAACGAGGTCGAGAAGAGGGACACCGTCGTCTTGTTGCGGATTACTTCTGTGATGAACCAGTTTTTCCACCGTGCAAGTTCAGACGAAGGTTTCGAATGAATAAAGTATTATTCATGAAGATCATTGATGCATTATCCGACCATTATGTCTATTTTAAGCAAAGACGTAATGCCCTTGGAATAAAAGGTCTATCTCCGATACAAAAATGTACTACTGCTATAAGACAATTAGCATATGGAACACCGGCCAATTGTAATGACGAATAAATAAGAATAAGTGAAAGTACTTCCATTGAATGTCTAAAGAACTTTTGTCAAGATGTAATTAAAATTTTTGGTCTTGTGTACTTGCGAAGACCAAATGTTGAGGACGTTGAGCGTATACTTCACTTGCATTCAGAATACCACGGGTTTCCAGGTATGTTAGGCAGTATTGATTGCATGCATTGGCCTTGGAAAAATTATCCCGTCTCTTGGCAAGGTCAGTTCACACGAGGTGATCATGGCGAACCAACAATAATGTTAGAAGCAGTTGCTTCTCAAGATCTTTAGATTTGGCATGCATTTTTTGGTGTCG
>BQNB010069680.1:0-17834 GCA_026074375.1 Tanacetum coccineum | reverse complement strand
TGGTGGGTGCGGCTGGTGGTTGGCGGCGGTGGTGGGTAGGGCTGGTGGTAGAGGCGGCGCTTTGTAGTGATGGTGGTGGGCAAGCTTGGTGGTGGCGACGATGATTGATGGTTGTGGTAGTGGCAGTTGACTTGAAATAAAAAACTTAACGGATAATCGTTAAATAGTTAACGAAAATACTTAAAATTGGGGGGGGGGGGTGAGGGTCAGGTGAAGCGATCCGGTATTTGTTTATTTTTTATCTGTTTCCCTCTTTTTTAACACGATTGCATCACTTTTTGCACGACGACATCACTTTATATGAGCGAGGAGTATTCTGGTGTTGTCGTGGATTTTGGTGTTATGGGGAAAAAACATTTTTCCTCACGACTTGAGCACGATGGCTCAACGATACCTTATGCTCTAAGGCCAAACACCTTATTCGTACATTTGTGTTCTTGATTCCTGAAGTGTCGTTGATGCATCAAGACTATGTGACTAGAGCGAGTCAAACAAATTAATTTTTACGTTTAAAAATAAAAGTATTAGGTCTTCATGGATCACTGGATGTTTAAATTTAATCTATGACAAATTGTCACTCTTGAGATTTATAAGTGTTTGATGTGGTGTTTTGAGATGATTGAGAGTCATCTGATATGTAAATCTCTAAATAATCAGAATAGTTAAACAATGATTAACGTGGTATTGTGATTATCACAAGTTCAGATAGCTACACATTCAAACGCTACCTCCCGCGTAAGTTCTTTTGTTATTGCTGATTATCCAATTTTCGATTCATCTCACCACAATCGGAAAGGCAATTATAAACACCGACGATTAAACTTACTATAGTAACTTCACTTATGTTGAATCCAAATCGTACATGTCCCCCTCTCAATTTGCACAATAGAATAATCAAAAAATTTGTTACCATATGATTAAATCGCACCTAATCAGCGGCCTTTGGCCGAGTTATCACACTTGTGCACATTTTCACTGTTTAATCTTTTCATTTCTAATCAAAAAAGGATCAACTCCATATGGGTGAAGGAGACATGTAATCTAAATGTAAATACTCTATAATCATTGTCCACATGGTCCAAGATAAGATGCTTGTATTGTTACTAATATTGGCAATGCAAACAAAACTGCAAAATGACAGTGGATATGTTTATTCTTGTATGTGTAAGTTGCAGCATCTTTGGGAATACTCAAAATCCAAATATCTTAAACTAAAACACCCAAAAGTGTCAGTTAAAAGCCATTGTTTGATGCTTGAGCATGGATGATTATCAAGAATCTACATTGGGTTATGGTCAACTAAACATTTAGTATGTTAAACTTACAAAGATAACCCATTTCCCCAACAGATGACTCTGTTCAAGAACATATGGTACAAGTCACAAAGTAATAGATACATTACTCATATTAGATACCGATAACAATTTGCAATTCTCAACCCAAAGTACAAGCTTTATGACGATATATGAAATTGCGCACAATGGCGTAACCAGTATGTTGCTATGAATTGTGTCATATCGCTTCTGGATGAGCCAAATTAGACGCCATATTTCAGAAATTGAAATTGACTTCGGTTACTTCATGCAAATAACTTAAGCCTGCAACCTCGGCATAAGCTACTTCCATGGTATATGCATGTTTGTGGTTTTTTGGTCGGCAATTTGAGTTAAACATGAGTCAAGTTGGGTAAATACCCATTAGGGCATAGGTCTAGTTAAATTTTCCTAAATACTATAGATGAGTTTAATTGGTTATTTGATAGAAAGGGCTCAATAATTATATACTCACAATTACCCAATAGGTCTAGACAGGTTTAACGGGTTAAAAAAAATTTCCTACTCTTTTTATACTTAGTACCATATTTTACTCAAAATAAAATTTAAAAAATTGAAAATAAGCTGGTTGACCGGCCAAACCCCATTTAAAACCACGTTTCTAAAAGATTCGTCTAGACCTGGACATGTTTAAACCTAAACCCATTTAGACCCGTGACTCAACCTACATCTTTGCCACCACTAGTGTTCTTTAACCATCATACCAAATTACTGATTTAATTTTCATATGGTAAACTACAAAAGGATACTGCATTGTGCATACGTTCTAAACTTCACCACAAAGCGATCAGCATTACCTATATAGACAAAGGTGCATCAATCACCCAGAAGTATCAATCTTTTCTTCAGGTGGCTCCAAAAGGTATCAGGTTCTTTTCTTAGGCTGAAACATAAGAGATGCCCTTTCAATCATGGCATTTGCATCCAATTATAATTTTCGATATAGAATCCAAAGCAATTTCATGACCAATAAGAACATAAAACATCAAATGGTTCCCACTTAGCCTATCTTTAAGAAACCTAATCCATAACCAGTCATTCCTTTTAATCAAGATAAGAAAAACACGTTTATGGTAAAGCGAATCTTAGCCAGCTTGCAAAAGGTTCCGCAAGACAGATTTCACTACTGATGAACTGTACAATCATGAGAACCAGATGTTTTACAAAGTTAGCGTACCAAAAGAACCATCTAGAACTATTATCACACTAACAGTTGGGGAGAGTACATTAGAGAGAGCGGATGAACACACCATATGTGATTAACATCACTGGCGCAAATACAAAATAAGAATACAAGGCTCTACAGACAAAAGACCGCACTAAGACAAAAGGCAGTGAATGATAGCTCTATATCCAACACACCATCTTCAGTCCATCCTGTAAGCCCAACCATGCTTTTGCAAGAATGCTTGAACTGCTTCTTTAATTGCTAAGTTCTGAACCAACTGAGATGGAGAAAGATGTTCACGTGTAATTGGATCAAAATCTCCCACCTGATTCACGGTTATTGTGGACAAATGTAAGAAACAAAAAAACACGAAGCATAATTCTTTAAGCAAGATCATAACTTCTGATTTAAATATCTTTCTTTTCGAATAGTTATAAATTTTTTTCATAACTCTAAAAATCCTAGAAAAAGCTCACAGATTAAAAGTCCTCATTTATAGAAGTGTGAGTTGGGTTAGCCAGCAAACAATTTTATGTCTGCTAAAAAAATTATAAACTACTACTGTGTTAATAATAGTAATATAAACCGACGAGTAAAAACAAAATTATGTGTTTGATTGTTTAAATGCAAATAAGAAAGATGTGAGTAATAACTAATAAGAGAAACCTTCTCGAGATGCTCAAGAATGACTGCCCTCTCATATGTAATACCACTTGGAGCAATGACAGGATCACGGAATATATCAAGTGTGATTCTGCAGCATAGGTAGTCTGGTATCTGAAATTACAAAAGTATATGTAAGAAAAATATGCAATATGTTATACTCTGTAATAAGAATCCACGATAAAATATTTCACCTCCACTGGTGTGTCAAATTCTGCAGCTATGCTGAATACAGAATTCAGAGCTTCTAATTGCGAAGTAGTATCCGTAACTTCATCAATAAATCCTTCAGATTGAGTAACATCACATAAATGTTTTCCTTTAAGAGCAACTTCACAAGATTGTCTGCTCGCATAAGAGACAAAATACCAACAAAGATCATAAGTGAAAACAATCTCAAGTAGATCAATCGCTTCCTAACATCTAATGACCAATGGTAACATATGAAGGTGACATTGACCCATTTACTTATGATGGGTTGATTTGGATTGTGTTTATCTTAATCGAGTCAAAAATTCATATCAATATTGTAAGAAAATTGTTTGGAATCAGAATTTATGCATTAACTATCTCTTAATAAAACTTAGAAAGGACAAATAGTGTCTTTTGAGTCAACCCAACCAGCACGCAAAAAAGATGACACGTTTCAATCCAAACCTGTTTTAATCCGTTACCTAGCCCTACCCGACCCACCCATCTTGCCACCTCTAACATACGTAAGATTACATACTTAAGGTTTTGTAAATCCCAGGAGCGCTGGGTGGAATCACGCTCCCATTCTTGATATTTGGCTTTGGCTAGCTCCTGCCATATTTCCTCCACAATGTAACTATGAGAGTTTGCTCCTCTTCCAAGATCCAAAGACTTGCATATGATATAAAAGTCAAACATAAGAGAATATATTCATAAGCTGCTGTTATTTTCACAGCATTTTAATCCTGGGTTTTAGAAAAAAATGGCAAGCAAAATTCATACCCTTTGCAATTCTTTTATTCCTTCAGCATACTTTTCCCTATGTATTAGGGCAAGCCCTAGCATATAATGACCCTACAGTTCCAAAAGCATTTCACATTGTTAGCCATCCAACTCACAACCAGATATATAAGGACGTCTTATAGTAAGTAACTACGTTCATTTTTTATGACATCATCAATCGACGCTCGCTATACATTCAACTGACCAGAAGGAGAAAATTAAGATAATTTATACTCTGTAAAAGGCGTGTCTGCCTTTACGGCTATACTTACACATATCAATAAATCAAGAACACACACTTCTATAAGAAAGAGGGAAAAATATGAAACACTTGACACCTCTGATCATTGCGAGTTCCCGAAGACATTATCCTCAAAGAACAGTTGCAAATAAACATGTTTATACAGTTTAAACTTAAGGTATGGCGAGGTATTTTAATGAGACTAAATACCCTATAAACCTTTGTAATATATCATGTCAACTCCTAGGTTTAGGAAAGCTACTAAGTTATAGTTGCTGATACAAGTTGTTATTTAGTGGATCATTTTGCATCCATTGTCATTGAGCAATACAGCAGACAAAGGGTGGTCTTTAATGAAAAAAGCTTAAACTAAACGCAAAAAGGTGCTTCTTTACATGATATTTCAAAACCTGGAGAGACATGTGTGATCTTGTGATCAAATCTAATCTAAGTTCACAGGCAGAATAAGCAGATTTGATGAGTATAAAATGCTTAAATCTACAAGAGATTGCATTGAAAGGGAAACGTGAGGAATATAAAGTTTAAATCGAAGCATTAACCAAGATTGTAACAGTATATCAAGATGAGCACAAGGATGTTGAACAATATTGGATAAAATAAGAAGGATAGACCATGAAAGCATAAGTGGTTTCACTCTAATTCTTGTCATGGATCTTTGAGGAAAAAGTATGATATTTAATTCTTGCCATAGTTCTTATCTACAGATTCTACACTGGTTTATCTAGTTGCTTCATGTGAATGACACATTTATTGCCTCGTAATGTTTACCCAGCATGAGACATAAGAAATATTGGCACTACAAAGGAAAATTTAAGCAATGAGGTTCTAACCAGTCTACAAAAAGCATACACATCTAACAAATTGAAATGTTTAGCAGTTTAAGAAAGTATTTAAGCATCAGCAAATGTGGAAATAGCAAGCATGTAATTGGTATCAAACCTCAAACCTTGTCATGACACAGATAAAAAGAAAGACAAGCATGGTGAAAACTGAACAATCCAAGCAAAGAAAGTATTCATTATGAATTTTTTTATTTTTTATTTTGGTATACCTGGGTTTCCGACTCGACATTGTGAGCCACTAATCCCAGGGCGACTACCCTTTTGGATAGCCCGGAGTCGGCGCAGATGAACCTCCGTGGCCAATGAATATTCCAACATATTCCAAGGGGTTTCCGACTCCAGAGGCATACCATGTCATCTGTAGACTAATGTGGGTTTCACAACATATTTGTGATCCTTTTTGTCAACTCCCACTACAGAGGCATACCATGTCATCTGTAGACTAATGTGGGTTTCACAAGGGGTTTCCGACTTGGTTCCTCACTTATTGTTTTACTTATAACTCCTTGCAGCCTTTTTATAGTAAATTCAGAGATGCCTATAATTATGAATACAAATTAAGGTTTGGCTTGAGAAAACATCACTTGTCAGCCTTATATCTAATAATACCATAAGGCAACCTTATATTTTATTTGCCTTACGCAGAATTTCCTCTACGCAGGTTACTCCGGAGGGCCTTCTTGTTTTCTTTTATTCCTGTTCTTTCACCCTCTATGCTTCAGATTTAATTCCTTACAAAAGTTGTTGCTTTATGTTTTCAAATGTATTTCTTCCTTTTCCTCCACTTGTTAAGCTGCAGATCTAATTTTTCTCTACTTCAATGGCAGATCCTTAAGTTTTCTCGCATTCTGACTCCAACCCAGTGAATATTAAGTTTTGTTGCCATACATCTAGTGAATAGTGAACTTAGATCCTTCTTGTATAGTATATGACACTGATGATTATTTTGGTCTTTTGTAGGATCCCTCTCTTCTCCGTCCTCATTTAACTACCGTTGTAAACTAGTAGTTTATTATGTCGGTTCTTGATTTCAGCATAACTGAGCTTCACCGAACCATTTCTTCTTATAAAATGTACAAACATGGCTTCAGCGGTCCACTGAAATTGAGTTCAATGGGCTACAGTTTCAGCCCAAATAATCCCTATACCGTTTCTTTTGAAAGTCGGCTTGTAATTTCTGGTCCGCGTCGAGTATTCAAGTCAATAAAGTATCCTCAATCCCCGGTCCACCCAGTTGTCATAATCAAGTTTCTTGTTATCATATTGGTTTAGTCGTTCTCAATCAAGTTAACTTTCAAGGGATGTTCAAGGTCTATTCAATCAATGACTCCAATATTTCTTTGTTCGGTTGGTTGTATCTAGTTTTCAATAGTTCTAAAAGAGTAATTCTAGGTCAAGAATTTTTATTTTGGTCACAAGTTGTCAATCTAATGAGTTTTGTCATAGACTTTCAAGGTTGTAATCATAAACCGGAAAGACATCTTTCCATCTTATTTGAAACCCAAGATTAATCGAAGATATTTTCCTATTTCATCAAAATTATAGATTTTAACGATTTGGTAGAAAGAAGCTTAATAATGTGTCGCAAGAAGTTTTTTTATGACCACGTACAGAAAAAAAAAATTATTGTCCATAAGCTCATATTGGAAACCATTTGGCGTATGATAGGAGTTATTTTGACGCGATGAAACAGAATCTAATGTTGACACGTAACCACAAAATGTTATTCAGATTCCATTCATCAACTTCCATTAAAAGTATATACTACGTCTACATAAACAAAGGTCATGTTCTGTTTCTCTAGACTAAGATTCGTTAAGGCAATATGTAAGCAATGACTACTCTGCTAACTATGATTAACATATACAAGAATTGCATGTTTTCTATCCTACAAAACTACTCCATCGTAACTCCAACAAGAGACAAGACTACGCTTTACTACCAGAATAGAGAAAAGGAAACAATTGTATTAAATATAAGGATTATAAGCGAAAAGGTAACAGTTAACGATCTGAACCTTAACGGAGTTATGATCAAGCTGTACCGCCTTCTGACAATCCTCCTCAACTCTTACCCAATCACTACATCAAACAATTATCACACATTAACACAAAATACACAAAACCAAAACTTCGCCTAAAATTCGCGCCACGTACTCATTATATTTTCAAAAAAAGAAAGGTACATTCTAGCCTTTGATCTCAAATTAGTAAATTACTAATCTTTTCAACAATCCATCTTCAAATTTCACTAACATGTATCAAGATAGACAGTTTGGGTAACTTGCGAATAACCACATTTAAAGACAATGTCAACTTTATAATTCTAAAACCAGCCAATTCCTTGAAAAAACAATACATCAAGTAAGAAAATCCTAATCAAATATATGAAAGAAACCTAACAAGATACATACTTTCGCTTACGATGACATAAAGCTCGGTTAGTCCAATAAATCGCAACTTTAGGGCACAAAGTAATCGCCTGCAACAATTTCAAAAAAGAAACAAAACCATTCAGACATTACATCAAACACCTTAGATACATTAACAAAATTTATAAAAATATTACCTCTGTATAAGCATCAATAGCAGCACCTAATCGATTTTTCTTAAAATATAAATTCCCATCTTCTTTAAGTTGTTCTGCTTGTACTTTCACACCTTTCACCATCGGAGAAAAAAAAACCAAACACAGATTTTCCGATGATGATGATGTTTGTCGATTGTCCGTACGAGGTTTTATGTTTTTGTGTTTTGTTTTTGCTTTTTAGATATTTTTGAAATTTCTTTTGTATAAGGACAAGGATTTGTTAGTGGGATGGGATTGGAGGGATGTGTTTGGTAAAGAGGAGATAAAGTGACGGAGTGGGCAAGGTGACAGACGGTTGTGATTGGTTTGTGAGTCTTAAATTGTTTTCGGATTTGTGATTTTATGGTCAATGATGAAGATTAGTACTTACGTTGTAATTACGATGTCCCGCGTGATTTATCTTTTTTTAAACAAATGCACCGCGTGATTACAAAACGAGGGTTTACTCGCGCTCCGCTGAAGAACGCGAGGTTTTACGTTAACGACTAACTTTACAATGAAACGACAAACTAAAGACTAGTTTCAAGTAGTGTCATTATTAAGGACTAACTTTGCAACGGGACGATAACACAAAGACTATTTTCGTATACTATTTACCAGGGACGGAGCTACTTGATGCTTGGGGTATGCCATGGTCAACCCCAAACTTTGAACAAAAGTTTATGTATTCCTTAGATTTCATTGGGGACTAACTTTGCAACAGACCGATAACTCCAATGAATATTTGTGCAACAAAACGATAACCCAAAAACTGTTTTCGTAGTTTAATTTTTTAATACTAAAATTGCGTCGCGAACGTGTAACATTTTTTTAATATTAAAACTACGTGCTTTACGAAGCATACTGATAAATGTTTATATACTTATAATTATTATACACTTTCCTTTTTCTGATTTGTCTTAAACGAGGATGTAGACCCGCGCTCTGCTGCGAGGTGGATTAGCGGACGTCGTTTCGAGTTGGCGGAAGTGGATCCGGTGGTGATTTCCGTTGTCGTTGCAATATTTCAATATTATTATGGCATTTGGCGTTCGTCGTTGTTGTTGATGTCGAGTTGGGTGTGGTGACTGGGTTTATTGCATTAAAATCTCTGATGAATTGCTCTTGTATTAAAACACCCGAATGGCTATTTTTGTAAATTGTAAAAAAAATAACGATCGACCTCAAGGACTATTTTTGTAAATTGTCAAAAAAAAATTAAGTTAACGGTCGTTAAGTAACGATCGACCCCAAGGACTATTTTCGTAAATTGTAAAATAAATTAACTAACGGTCGTTACTTAACAGCCGTTAGCGGGGGGAAGGGTATTTTGTAATTTTTTTAAATGAGGGTAGTTTTTAAATTGTAAAAAGTAAAAATTAAACTAACGGTCGTTACTTAACAGCCGTTAGTGGGGAGGAGGGGGTATTTTGTAATTTTTTTAAATGAGGGTAATTTTTAATTTGTAAAAAAAACTAACAGTCGTTACTTAAAGGCCGTTAAATGGGGGTATTTTGTAATTTTTTTTATAAATGAGGGTAGTTTTCGTAATTTGATACATAGTGCAAGGGGGTATTTCGTAAATACCAGCGATTGCGGGTGGGCTTTCGGGTCGGGCGGACGGGTTGCGGGTCAGATAAACGGGCGGATAAAAGGCGGGTCGGGTCAGGTTTGGGCAGCATTAAATGCACCAAGGCGGGTCAGGTCAAGTGCGGGCCAGGTCGGGTTCGGGCAACATTAAATGCACACAACAATTCCTTGTAATTGTATGTTTATATAATACGAGGCTTGTCGACACCCGTGCGTTGCACCGGGCTTAGTCTGTGGACAAAATTTGAGTTATGCAAAGCTACTTTCTTCATTTGAGCACTGTATCAAACACCTGATGCACATAATTTTTATAAAACGCTTTAACTTTGAACAAGTAATTTGTTGAGGGCATTATTAGTTTTGGTTGTTTGAGCATCTGACCATAGAAACGGTTTGCTTACCAATTGAACAAACTGACCGTCATGTCTCTGGTCCGTTAATGTAATGGATTTTGTATTTTAGGGTTGTTTTATAGCCTTGGTATTTAGGAAAAATCTGATTGTTACTTATGTGAAGCATTGTATAAATTCATACATGCATGCTTTTTATTGAAAGATTTAAGGCAATGTAACTTGATTATTACATACTAAAAGATAAACGTTAGAATATATGGAAATACAGAAGGACATTAGTAATTAAGTATTCAAAGTTATCACGAAAGATCAAAAATTACTTGCGACCCGTGCGTTGCACCGGGCTTGGTCTTTAGGAAAAATCATAGTGTTTCGTCATAAGTATGTAATGTGTTTAAAATCTGGGAAAAAACCAAACTTTGATATTTACATGTGTGAAATCTCGAGGCGTTAATATCCGTGCGTTGCATCGGGCTTGTTTTTTGAAAAAAATTAAGTTTTTCTTTATGTGAAGCATCGTATAACTTCATGCATGTAGTTTCATCGAGATTGTTTTTTGGTAAAAATTGAACGTGCCAACTTTGTTATTTTGACCATTAAAAATACATTCTTTAAGGATGGCTATCGTTCGCTGGTGTGTATAGTTTTTAATACGTATAATAATATAACGATAATGAAATTCCTAAACTACCCTTGAGGACAAAGGTAGTAAGAAAAATCACACGGGGAGTTGTTGTATTGTGGGGTCGTTTCACGTAATGGAAGGCACATTGCGAACGATATTACGCTGTTGCCATCTAAAAGATGGAATATTTTTAAATGGTTTTTTTGGTAAAAATTAAACGTGCCAACTTTGTTATTTTGACCATTAAAAATACATTCTTTAAGGATGGCTATCGTTCGCATTGTGCCTGCATTACGTGTAACGTACCAACTTTATTATTTGACCATCAAAAATGTAGCATTCAAACCCGTGCGTTGCACCGGCTTTGTCTTTCGATAAAAATTTGATATTTGATTTCTTTGAGGTTAAAGTGATTTTTGATATTTGATTTTTGGTATTAATTTTGAACAATGTTTCTAATAACATGTACTTGGTCTATTTAATTCTTTAATCAAAAAGGGTACTATAGGAATTACATATCATGTAAATTTTACAACCGTCAGAATTAATTTCTCATTTTCATCTCTCCCAGTCTCAAAAACCTAGCCATCACTAACCCATCATTCATCCAAAAAATCCAGATCCATAACTGATATTATATCATGTATAATCATTTCCACTTGCGAACAACAACACAAAACCATGGCACCAATCTTCAATTGAAAAGAAGACCATGCAAATAACTGTCGTTCGAGCATGAGCATGTGGTAATGAATATGACTGTGTTGGATGAGGTCGTTACTTCATCTTCTAAAACTGCATACAAGTGTTAGTGATAAACAACAGATATGGACGAATCATGTCTTTGTCATTCGTCAATGTCGGTAACTTTAACCTCCGATTCTGTGAGGACCATCTTATAGTATAAATATTGTACCTGTGATCAAGGAAGATTCATTCTAAGAACCTCCTTGACAGAGTTTCCAACTCGAAGTGTTAGTCCTCTAACAAGATGCATTATATTCATTATACAACTTCTAGTTTCTCTATTATCTGATTACATCAAAGCATGCTGCTCATTATAGTATTGCTACTAATTAAGAGGTAAGATGAAATCATTAAGTTACTATCTGACTGATTGAGTCGTCAATTCATAGACTGGACCAAAATCAATATATCCAGTTGACACAAGCTTGATTCGTAAAGAATCTCGCAAGTCACCTACCACAGTGCTATTTGATGTTGACACTGGAAGGATTTCCATTCGTCACTGTAAAATACTAAAGAGTACCACTATAAATGTTCTAGCAAGATCAGATGATAATGCGTAGGACTCTTTGATACCACTTGTTGAATATCTGATGAACAACAAGTGTTTTTACATGAAATATGTCCTAAGAAGATTTATATTGTTGATCTCTTTTGGCTCTAGACTCTATTTGTGCTGTGGAAACTAGAAGGGGGGGTTGAATAGTTTACCGGTTACTTGGCGTTTTAAAAGTTTGCTTCAAAAATTAATTAGATACGATTTATATGTTTCAATCAACCAACAATATGAAGCAATCAATAAATCTCTCTACTCACAATCACAATATAAACAATGAAAGATATACAAAACACAATAAAAGAGACAAGGGAAAGAACGATAAAACCACAACACCAAGATTTATAGTGGTTCACTACGAAGCTCTTCTTCGCCCTACTCCACTCCCCGAGTATCCGACTTGAGGTTTCACTATGTCAACAAGCTCCCTTTAGGCGGAGAAAATCGTTTACACGTCGCTTATGTTGTTTTCCGACACTAACCTTAATGTCGAGTCCTAATCTTAGCTAGAACCAATCTACCACTTCATCGATGTATTTTAAGGACTAAAATAGTAACCAACACACAATCTACATTATCGGATTTATACACTATCCGATGTTACACAACCACACAAGAACAATAAAATAGATGTTTGGATCTTAGAAGAAGATACAAGATAACTAATCTATAACATTTTGTTTATTGGCGAATACGAGTGTTCTTCTCTTGCACTTGATAGAACCTTTTGTTTTGGGGGGAAACCAGTTTCACAATTTTTATAATTAAATAAAATATTTCTTTTATTAATAAAAATATTTGTATATTTTTATTTTTGTAAAAATGTAATGGTTAAGAAAAAATGTTTTCTTGATCACTAATCATGTTTAATGGTTTGTTTATACATATCTTAAGTGATTTACGTTGAAATGGGATTTACGATTAATAATGCGTAAACGTTTATTTTTATCGTAGACGTTTTTACATTTTGTCATCTTCAAAACGTAGAGTAGTCGAAAAGTATAAATAACGTTTTTAGGCATTATTTGTATTAACAATCTCCCCTTTTTTGATGATGACAAAATATAAACTCATTTTAGATAAAAATAAAATTTTACAAGTTATTAAGGAGTTATGATCCATTTCTCCCCCTTTTTGTCGAATCCAAAAAGGTTGATCGTCGATTAGAGAAGAAAGAAATCGACGATGCCAAGACTCTCCCTTGATGTATACTCCCCCTCGTTTGGGGCACCAAGGGATCGAGCTTATGGTATTTTGCTACAAAACCAAGTTAGAAAGACAAGTGCAAGAAATGATTCTAACTAGTAGCAATATTACGACAAATATATATATGGATGACTATATAGAAAGAAGTAGCCAACCAAATAATTCATGCAGTTCACCCATAATAATAATAATAGAGATTCATAATAATAAAGCAAATTCATACATGAAAGTATGAATATTACAAGACTAGAAATAAAAGCATAACATAAAGAGACATTTTAAACTAAAGCTAGACTAGATGATTCTTGATGTCTAGGAGATGTCGCAAGCAAAAGATAGGTTATCGATTATTTAGAGAAATTAAACATAAAAGAATGCTTAATTGTGATGAGGTAATAGTAGAGAGGTTGGTGAGGGATAGTGTGGTGGTGCATAAGTACGAGCAAGTCGGCGTGTGAGAAGAAATTGGATGAAATTAAGTTCATCGCTTAAGGATTGAAATTGATTTCAGGTGTACATGCATGACGTGTGGTCGTCGTAGGACTTCAACAAGAAGTTTTACAACTCCCTAGGCAGAGTACCTAACCATTGTAGTAGCAGTATAGGCAAGACTCGGAGGTTGATATCGTTCTCTAAGGGAATAGATTAAGAAGGCTTGATCACGGTCTAACAGAATTCTAGGGGTTGAGAGGAGATTATTTTTGTGTTTTTATATTTATAGGAAAGCAGGTAAATCTATGGTTTGAGAGGTTGGTTTGATAAACTAATAACTAAAGTAATTAATAAACTAATCTACTAGTGATAACTTTATGATAATTCAATGTATTTACTTAATCAGGCATTACTTATCAGATTGTTTCTCCTAATCCTGTTGCCTTGTCACACTTGTGATGTAATGTGTAAGTATTTTCTAAGTTATGAACGAATTACACGAATCCGTCGTCTATTTAATATTTTGTTAAGGCAAAGCACAAGTAAGGTAGTATAAAGACTATTACAAGGTCCTTAAGAGTATATTAAATATGTGTGAAATACCTTAAGAGGGATCAACCATATAAGGGGCAAGGTAGTATGAAGACTGTTACCCTATGGTATCCTTTCTACGCACTTGCGTTTCCCTAGATGTGTCAACAGCGATACAGACAAAAGCTGGTTTTCTAAGGCCTAACGCGCACATTCATTAACAAGAAGCAACAGTAAAAGGATCTACAATCTGACTTTCATGCAATCATAAGTAAATACAAAGGAGGGTTTAGCCTCGCATGTTATAAAAGAAGTAAGAATATAAATCAATCACACAACACATAGACATATTGAATGATTAATGATAAATAACCTTACTTGAATTCAAACATGAATCCAAGGTAGTACAATAGGGTTTTGAGGCCCTAAATACGACCTATGAAGGTGCTACAAGGACTAGGGTTCGTCTCCCTAAGTTATACAAAGTTATCCTAAAAGTTACACTCTAAAACCCTAAAATTGGTTTTGTATATATAGACATATCGATGTGACGGCGTTGCTTGATGCTTCTGACATGGTCGCCACGTAGATGGTTCTAGATCCACTTTAAGAGTGACGCCGTTGCTAATATCTAGACACTGTCACCAGATAGATCACGACGGCGTCGGTTTATGCCTGCGACGCCATCTCCACATTTTGTGAGCAATATTTCTTCAAGGATTTGGTGTAGGTCCGTAATCTCGTTTGTTTCTTCTCTAAATGAGCCTAAGTCACGTGTATTTCCTCCAAATGCTATCCAAGTGCTAAAAACCTGAAAACAACTGATTAAGCACATAATCTGGGCATATTTGCATGATTTAAGTGGTTAAATGACCTCGAAATAGTGTATAAAATGACACATCATCAAATACCCCTACACTTAGGATTTGCTTGTCCTCAATCAAATAGGCTTTTCTACCTAGACAATAGCAATATGAGGGTCATTTAACCTACTCTTCAACGTATTTTATAACACAACCTTCTAGACCTCGTAATTAAAAGCACGGAAATTATATACTAGCACCTCACATAAGTGCTTGGGATTCTCTCTTTCACTCGGGTGTATAATAATTTATAACATAATGGCGAAACGGAAAATCAACACTCATTACCTGTCATAACATATAAAATACCATAGGCTTGGTAAAGGATCAAACCTCCGCCACTAGGCGCAAGCATTATTCATTACTATCTAAGATGTCTTTTAAAGGTTTGTTGGGTGTAGGTGTAACATAACATATATGGAAACAGAAAAGGATGGGATACATTTGGGTAGCTTTGGGTGAATTTGGAGTAGAAGGGTTAGCTAATTATTTATACGAATACACGCTGGTTTGGTTGCTAAGCCAAGACTCAGACGAAGATATACAAACTCTACACAACTCTACATCTATCTCTTTTTTTGTCTTGACTCTAATATAAACATAAACATAAGCAAATGGTAGCCCGTACATTCTTTCTACTTTTTGATATATACAATTTTTTTTGTACACTTTTGCCCTACCATTGCTTAAACATATAATACATCATCGGGGGTTTATAAGCACACCCCTACACTTGAACTTTTACATACTCGATTATTTACAATCTAACTAATGACCTGATTTGAGGTGGATCAAAATAACATGGAGATCATCTAACAAACATATGGGGGTATTGATTTAACTTTTCTTCCCTATTCTTTCATGAAATAAATACTACCATGAGTCCCAATCGTCCGAAAACTGTATTTACAAGGATAAGGACTTAGCAACCGTGTACTCAAATAATTAACTTGTGTTAAAACAATAATGTACTAAAAGCGAGTACATACAAGGTAGGCTAAGGCGATTTGGGTGTAATGATTGGTTTGAGAGTGACAATGCTCTTCATTAATAGTCCAGCTTAACTAGAAAATTACAAGAACTGTGAAAAAGGACAGGCTCAGAGGGTTGTACTAGGGGTATCCTGCACTAAAAATGAGTGCATGGTAAGGGTGTGGGATAGTTATATGATTTGTGTGACTATCATAATAATTACAGGTTTAAAATATAGGTTAATCCTAGTTCCTCTTATCTAGCAAATCCTAATACTCACTATGCGGTCTCGGGATGCATCATAAAAACAAGTTCTAGAATTTAATATACTACTGGTACACTCATATAAATAAATACCGATCTCAATGCTCCAAAAAAGGGGACAAAACCACATATACACATCTATAACAACGGAATAAACACATGATTACTCACTCCTTAACTCGAGAAAGCTAAAGGTATAAACTATTTTTGGTATCAATAATGGATACCCGAATTCCTATAGATCTAAAGGCGAACCTCACATTTTTGGGTGGAATTCTAAGGGTTTTTATGCTAGTCATATAAATTCTTATCCATGAGACGCTGTTAATACTCGGTTTTCGTCGGTATGTGTCATAAAATTTTTTAAATTTTGGTTAAAATTACCTTTTTTATGCTATGTTTTGATATATTACCCATTATTTCAAGGACAAAGCAAATGGCAAATAAAAGAATAGTTTCTAAGAGACCTAAAATATCCTTGGGCCTTATTCTATCAAAGGAAAAAGACCATTTTGCCCTTACAATAGAAGATGAAAAGACTAAAATACCCTTGGGCCTTTCTACACCATTCATATCACGAAAGCCCAAAAATGAGCCCAATACAAAAGCCCATTTCCTGTTTTCTAAACTACAAGGGCCAGAAGTGTTAATTCCGAAAGACATTTTAACACTACATTTGAACAATGAAACACAAGGGCTAGTTATGTAATTCACCCAAACTTTCAAACATACACGCGGGCAACTTTTCCCCCTAACCACCTTATAACCTCTTTTCCCGCCCAAAACCCGAGCAAACCCATCTTCACAAATCCCTTCTCTGTTTCTCCCTATTCAACCCTACCTCGTATTTTACCATCTCCACATCATCTTGCACACGTGGCGAGCTCTTATTGGTTCGAACACATCACCAATTGGATCCAACGGCTTAAATTCAAAGAGAAAGGATCCAAGGGCTAGGAATGATGGAGTGTCTCATCTTCTTGTCATTCTCATCTATAAATAGAAGCTTAAACATTCAGTTTTAGAGAGTTCAATTTTCCTTTGTATTTTTCTCTTTTCAATTTCGTGTACTGTTCAATTTTTTAGTTTTTTTTAAAACCTTCAAATTTCAATTGTACTTCTTGTTACTTCTATTGTACTCTTCTTTCTTAATCAATAAAGCTAATCGTTTTGTGATTGTGTTAAAGTTTTCATGTTATAAGCTGTTTTTGGTTAATAAGCTTGAAATAAGCTCAATTTAGCTTATTTTGTTTCTTTTAGTTCAAAAATAGTTCAAATCTTGTTAAAATCTTTTTAAATACTGTATTTGTCTCTTATTGTTCAAATTTTGTTCATTTGAGTGCAATTAGATTGAGTTTGGAGGCAATAAGGAGTAATAAGCTAATTTCAGCTTATTGAGCTTATATCTTGTTGGTTTAGAGGCAAGGTGCCATTAGGATTTTGTTTAAAGGTCACTCACTCAACAAGAGTGACCTTAAGGTCAGAGACTACAAGTTAACAGGTTTAGTTTTATAATTTTGATTCTAGCATATACATAGCTTAATTCATTAGCTTATTTCTTTGTCCTATTTGTGCTTAATCCTGTTCAATATAGTTTAGTTAGTTTAGAGATTAAAATTTCTTTAACCTGTTGTAGTTAGAATCATTAAGGTTCAATTTTGCCTTTAATTCTATCTTAATAAGTAGAATTAGCTAGCTGAGTAACTAGCTTAATTCTGTTAATAAGCTGTAGGTTTTAGAGTTAAAATAGCTTAAATAGGTTAGTTATAGTTAGAGTAGATATAAAACTTTAACAGTTTTAGCTTTAAAAGAAGATTTTAAGTGAAATATAGTTGAGACAGTGAAATTGAAGTAGTGTTTGGGTCAAGACATTTTTGACTCTA
>BQNB010069679.1:0-33405 GCA_026074375.1 Tanacetum coccineum | reverse complement strand
GTTTGGGTAAGTGCTGTCAAACGAAGGTTTTGCTTCCGCATTTGTGTTTATACCGTTGTGACCCATTGCACTTTACCCGCCAGTTCAAACGTCATTTACAATAGCATATGCTCGAATTGGGGGAGTCATGAACACATGGTCACAACTGATGAAGAAATTAATGCTTGAGTTTTCTTCTCCAAACCCAAGCGTTAATAGCTTGCTAAAGAATGATACGTTCTTAGATGCTACACCATTCATGGCTGCTATAACATTGCAATTCATATAGTGAAGAAGTGAAATTTAATAACAGTTGGAAGCACGTCTCATAATCATGTTCTTGCGCCACCATCCTCGAAAGAGAGAAGTTGTTGTACCTAGTCATGTTTAGAAAGCGTATTGGTGAAGGTGACAACGATTGGAGGCATGTCTCGACATAACATCTTATTACTACCATAGAGAGAGCACGTAAAAACTTGAATAAGTAGCTTCGATTAGGTTGAATATGCGGTTCGTATTCATTCGAGCTAGTGTTCATGCTATGAGTTCGTGACCATGCATGGTTTTGGGTTTACGTCAAATTTTTAAGGTTGGAACGACGTGGTGGGTTATGTTTCGTGTTCGGGTTTGGTTTATGATCAGATTCTTCTGATCATAGAGTTTGTGTTTGGGTCGGTGTTTATACGCATGCGGCATGACTCTCATTCACACGTGTTTAAGAGCTAAGCGAACTCACACTACAACAAAATGAGCGTTTTGGGTCGAGGAAATATTAGGGTCGACAATGTCGACCCTAACTGAGGCATGGGGACCACATTTATTCAACAAAACTGGTTAGTCAAACATCCACACACTTAGGGTCGACAATGTCGACCCTAATATTTTTCCATGACTTTATATATTTTCTCCAAAATTTAATCCCAATTTAATGAGCCCGCCATTATTTAATATATCCCGCTAAAATATTAGGGTCGACAATGTCGACCCTAAATTTCTTTTAAAAGAAAAAATTTATACAAAAATTTAAAATACTTTTTATAAATTCAGAAATGATATAAATTACCAATTATAGTCAAAAACTCTATTTAAAAAAACCTTATATATATTTTAACAAACACTACTAGAAAAAGAAGAACATGTGACGGTAAAATGTAATTAAGTAAAGCGTACGAATTACATTACAGATCGATTAAACAAAGTCTTAACATACAATAAAACATACGAATTACATTGCAAATGACAAACTACTCCAAATCAAGTTTTTCCATTTCATTGAGAACTTCGTGATGTAGTGCAGCCGAATTGAGTGTGTGTTGTTCCGGATGCATATGCATCTCCATTGTTGCCTTGAGTACACTTATCCTTCCACGCAATTGCTTGCAGTTTGAGCACTCTGCGTTTCTTGAAGATCCGGGAGAATAGATTTGAGGTGTTGAAGGTCCTGCAGATGGAGCTCCAGGAGAACTCATTAAGTCACGAAGTCGGTCCTCTTTTCATAAAAAAATCCACATAATGTTTCGGATGCTGTTAAATAGTAAAGAAATCAGTTCATAAAACAACTAACCATAATATATTTATTTATTACACATATAAAAAACATTTGATTGATCACCTTTGATTTTGGACATGCATAGTGTAGTTTACCGTAATTCTCAGTTGTATACGCTTGTCGAAGAATTACATCTCCTCTTTCACACCGACACGCAAAAGCTTCATGTGGCACCATCATCACCATTTTTTCGTGGTAAGAGTGTGTGATATGTTTGTGATTGTGAGAGTATATGCTTTTATGGTATGAAAGAGATTTTGGAGGGACTAATTGGCGGGAGTTTTTGGCAGGAGTTTTTGGCGGGAGTATTTGGCGGGAGTAATTGGCGGAAGTTTTTGGCGGGAGTAATTGGCGGTCGGAAGTTTTTGGCGGGAATAAATCGAACTGTGTTAAACCATAATAAAGTTTCCAGAAGTGTACATCCTTACAATTAACCAAATGGCCATGGCATCTTCCAAGCATATTCTAGTGGGGTAAATAGTTGTCTGCACAATTACATTACAAATCGATTAAAGTTTAAACATTAAAGCATATGGATTATATTACTAATCTATTAAAGTTCAAACATTAAAGCGTATGAATTACATTAAAGCGTACTAATTACTCCAAACCAAGATTCTTCATGGCATTATAAAGGTTGTGAAATAGGGCAGCTGAATCAACTGTCTTGTCCTTTATAATCACCCACCCACTGGAAGCATCAAGCTCTTGAGCAAGCATGCGATGGTATTCAATTTGAGCTCTTAGCTTATCACATAGATAAAACCCACCAAGCATAATTAACATAAAGGGTATCATGACATTTCATGTATCACGATACTATATCTCATGTATCATCGATACTATATTAACTCATCCGTTTAACATCTCAGGTCTAAGGATACCATCTCGACTCCTCCGTTTAACAAATGCGAACTAACACCCCTGCCTGCCATATTTTTGTAGTTAAAATAATTCGTCAATTATGGATTCCGCTAAAGAAACTACTTTGTTAAACTCTAAAATGCATTAAAGATTCATGTGAATATCTGAGCAATCAGTAAAACAATACCCGAAAGATACATACAAACACGTATTACTCCAAACCAAATTGCATATGAATTACATGAAGTAAAATACATTCAAATACTCTAAACAGCAACAACATCTACAAGAACCACTACTACATCAACGAAAACAACAACGACAACAACACATTAAACAGCAACACATTAAACAACAATACATTAAACAATAACACATTAAACAACAACAACTACTACTCCATATGAAGGTCCTCTATGTCATCTAAAAGCTCATTAAGTATTGCACCCGACTGACATGCGTGGTCCTCAGGATTCCTTTCCATTTCCAGTCTTGCCTCCAACATCCTTAGTCTTGCCTTCAATGCCTTGTTTCTTGATTCGAGCCTGTTAATCATAAGGTCTTTGACCTTACAGTTAGAGCACTCTATTAGTTCAGATCTACAAGGTCCTGATGAATAACTTGGTTGTGGTTGTATAGATCTGTGAGGTCATGAAGAATAACTTGATTGTGGTTGTGCTGATCTGTAAGGTCCCGGAGAATAACTTGGTTGTGGTTGTTCAGATCTGTAAGGTCCCGAAGAACCTTCAGATGTTGAAGAAGAGCTTACCATCAACCGTTTATCAAATGCGTCTTTCCAATCAAAATATCCACATCCAGAATTTTTTGTTCCTGGTTGTTACATAGTAATAAAATCATAATAAATGTATTTTTAGCATCTGAGTTTGTGTGGTTAAAGTGAGGATAAGTGGTTGATTCTATACATTAGTTTGTGTGATGATAAAAGTGTGTAATGTGTTAGTGGTTGTGAGGATAAGAGTTAATGACATCTGCTTTTATGGTAAAGTACAAACATTAAAGCGTACGATTTTATGAGGATAAGAGCTGAGTTATCCAGACTTGGCGGGTAACGGTTCCATCTCGACTCATCCGTTTAACATTTCATGTGTAACGGTATCATCTTGACTTATCCGTTTAACATTTCAAGTGTAACGATATCATCTCGACTCGTTCGTTTAATATCTCATGTGTAACGATATCGTCTTGACTCATCCGTTTAACATTACATGTGTAACGGTACCGTCTCGACTTATCCGTGTAACATTTTATGTGTAACGATAACATCTTGACTCGTCCGTTTAACATTTCATGTGTAACGATATCATATCGACCCATCCATTTAATTGTTGTCACGATACCATCTCGACTCATCCGTCTAATTTTCATTAAATTATTTTTAATTTATTTAAATAATTTATAACTAATTTAAATCATTTTTATTGATTTTAATCATTTTTAATATTGATTTTAATAATCATTATACTTATAATCAAAGCTCATTTGATACGTCGTCGTATCAAAATGGGCTGGTAGTTGGGCTCCCGCGCAAAATTAAAAAATAAAAAATAAAAATTAATGGCCCGCAACAACACGCGAAAACTTTACTTATCAAATATATAACATATATCTACCTATTCATTCAGATAAAAAAATACCCGCGTAAAGATCTTCGCATTGCGAACAAAACGAGTCCAATATTGCAATGCTTCTGATATACGCACGATTTTATAAAAAATGTTGAAGTTTAATATAAATAGAAAAAAAATAATTACAAAACGTACCCTCGGCTTCTAACTATTTATGTTTTTTTATATATAACACATATCTATCGAGTCATTCCGACCAAAAAATACCCACGGAAAGATTTTCGAATTGCGAACAAAACGAGCCCAATATTGCAAAAAAAATCAAGTTATTAAACATGAGACCGAAAAAATAAACCCGCGCAAAATTAAAAAATAAAAAATAAAAATTAATGGCCCGCAACAATACGCGAAAAATTAACGCTCCGCAGCAACGCGCGGGTAATTTTGCTTGTTTATTTATAATTTATAAAAAACAAAATCCCCCCTAATTTTACCAAAAAAATTCACCAAAATTAAACAACCCGCCAAAAAGTTTTGTTATCCCGCTACAAGTTTAGGGTCGACATTGTCGACCCAAAACTCGCTAAACAACAAAACTATGTAGCAGGTAAATATGTTTTTTATATAAAACGTTTAGGGTCGACAATGTCGACCCAAAAATTCAAAGATATGTCGACCCTAAACGTTTTCCATAATTCAGCCGATATATCCATCTCTTTTTTTTCTAAGTGTTTAACAAAAAAAACATATCTCCAAATCCCAAAACCCAAATCGACCCAACACCTCCAAATCCCCTAAAACCCACCACAATTCGAGTTTGATTTTGTTAACTTTTCTTTAATTAATTTATGAAGGTATGATGTTTTTTTATAATTATTGTGTGCTAATTTGTATGTTTTGTTATAATTTTTTGTGTTAATTTGTTTTTTTTTTTTTTTGTGATGAACTAGATGGAACCACCACCTTAGCAGCAGCAGGTAGCCACCACCACCGCCGCGGCAGTAGCAACCACCGCCGGCAGCAGTAGTACCACCACAGCAGCAGCAGTAGCCACCTCCGTGACCCACCACCGTAGCAGCAGCAGCCACCACCGCAGCAGCAGCAGCCACCGCCGCCACAGCAGCAGCCACCACAGTAGGGTTGGTTTTTGTTGTTTTAGTATAATTTTTTTTCATAATGTTGTTTTATATCATTGTAATAATATGCATTTCGTTGTTTAATTTGGGTTGTTTTTTGTTGTGTTTGTGTGTTGGTTTTCCCCGGGACAGCCGAGTCGAGTGGCGGGCAATTTTTCTATCTTCCTCTTTTATTCTCTTCCTTTTTTCGGCCGTGAACTAGGTATGTAATTAAATTAGTTGGATGCTTGCGTTTTTATTAATAGTATGAATTTGGTTAGTATGATATTGTGAATGGCGTTTAGTTAGTATGCGTGTGAATGACATTTGGTTAGTTTGATGATATTGTGAATGGCATTTGGTTAGTATGATATTGTGAATGACGTTTAGTTAGTAAGCGTTTGAATATTGGTTAGTTTGTTATTTTGAATGGCGTTTAGTTAGTACGCGTGTGAATGATATTGTGAAAGGCGTTGTGAATATCATAATGCGAATATATATGTTGGTGATTAATATTATGCATATGCTTATTATGTTATATGAATGATATTTGATTGTTAGTCTTTTGTAAATGATTTTAGGATTTTAGTGATTAATTTCGGAAAATCCCCGTCCGAAGTTAATCAACCTATAGAAAACCCGTCCGAAATTAATTTATTAGAAATTAATTTCGGAAAGTCCCCTGTTTGGGACTGCTTTTTGAATGTTTTGTCTCATTTAGGATATGAATGCGTATAACTGTTTTACTATTTGAGAGAAATTCGACAGTGTTTCCCCATCACTCCTACGAATATGTCTTTAATGCACATATTTGGGGAGTTGAGGGGAAATGCTGCCGAATTTTTTTCAAATAGTAAATCAGTTATACGCATTCATATATGAGACGAAACATTCAAAGAGTGGGTTAGGATTGCCTTCCATAGTTGCACTAGGTAAACAAAACAGTTCATATTCATTTGGTTAGTATGACCTTTTTGATTCATAGTTTTGTTAATGACCTTTTGGTATAAAAAAATAAAAATCATTTATTTGAATATGTTTATTTGCAACGCAGTTATGACAATTGATAAGAGTTGGACCACTATATCCAATCGTAATTCCGATGCATTTTTAGATGGTCTTTTTGCATTCATCAAGCATTGTGAGCCATTGTTGCACCCCATCACACGAAAGATCCGTTGCCCATGTAGTCGCTGTTGTAACCGTGATGATAATTTTGTTACCCTCAAAACTCTTGAGGTACACATATCTAGTCACGGGTTTGACCAACATTATACCACTTGGAAATATCACGGTGAACCGATTCTTCCGCTACCTCCACCAGTACCACATTCACCTGAACACATTGACATGGATGCGTTCTTCGAAGATATTTCTGCAAATAATGTCCCAACTCCACCAACTCAAACAACTGGTCCTCAACCAGCCCAAACAACGGGTCCTAATAACGAGTTTGAAGAGTTACTTTCTAGGTCCACCCAAAAGTTGTACCCGGGTTGTGATATGACTACATTGGAATTTACAACAGAGATTTCGCACATCAAGGCTTTACATAAAATAACTGATGCCGGGTTTAACAAGATTCTAGCTCTTCTCCAAAAGGCATGTTCCCCTAGTAAAGGATACAATTTCCCATCGTCATACTATGAAATCAAGAAGACATACAAAAAGATCGGGTTAGGATACGAATCGATCCATGCTTGTATAAATGATTGTTTTTTATTTTGGGGATCAGAGGACAACCTAAAGATGCCTAATTGTCCAATCTGCAAAGCGAGTAGATGGAAAGACCCAAAGAAGACAAAGGGGAAGAAAGTTGCAAACAAGGTCGTGCGTTACTTTCCGTTAACACCTAGACTACAACGTATGTTCAACACAAAACACATAGCAAAGTGGATGACTTGGCATGCTACTGGACAGTCTAAGGAAAACGGTAAGATGAATCACCCGTGTGACGGTAGATAGGCCCCCATTTGGGATTCATGACTCGGACGGGACTTACGACTGATGTGAGCGCAGTCAGACTATCACGTTTCTTCGACATTTTGTGATGGTCAATTGGGTAAAATGCGCTCCGTTTGCGTTCTGGAAAAATTGAATCCCAATAGAAAGTAAACCTTGCCCGAGGTCCCAAAAATAACCTATAAAACATGGGCAAAATAAGTAAGGTCGTATGCCGACAAGGATCCTTGGTCTAATGCCGCCCTACCGAGTTATGGCATGTATATACATCATAGTTATTTTAACTTATGATTTAATTAACGCTTTTGGGTTTTTCGATGTTGTGATTTGTCATTTTTAATTTGTTTCTATCTCTTATATACGTGTGTTGTTGCAGATGGTCATGTCTGCTACTAGAGAGTACCGTCGCTAATCACATACCTTCTGTTCTTGTCACATTTCTGTTAACGGCATAATTATTGAACCACATGAGGACAAGCTTCTTCTATGTAGCTTTGTTTTTCAATTACACACACTTAATGATTTGTCGAGAAATAATGTAGTACCCGACTAATATATTAACTTTTTTGTGATTACATAGGAGGAGATGCTGAGGCTACAGGGTCTAGGCTCCAACACTAAGACGGGTATGCCCTATACCGAGGATGAGATAATGGCCATCTTTCGCAGGGGCAAGCAGGGGTTGGTACATTCCCGGTGATGGTAGGGTTTTGCAGGGAAGGGCTCGATCATTTAACATCCGCCTCATGCACGCACTCCTCTGAGTCGTAAAGCTCAAAAAGAGGAGGGATTGCTAAGCGGTCAGCGTAACATGTTTCATGAAGTTATTTAGTGAGTGACATGAAGTTTTTTTTCTTTTTCCCCAATTGCTTAATCAACTTGAGTACAGCAGGAGAGATAGTGTGGTTGGCTGCGAGGAGTGGCGGGCGCAGGGATGATGAGCAGGGAGATGATGACGACGACGGTGAGGACGGGGAGGATGAGGACGATAGTTAGAGTTGTTGGTAAGTATAATAGATATATATTATTTACTATATATTTTTATTATTTATATAATATATCTTATATATTTTATATAGTATATATTTATATATATATATATATATATATATATAGATATTATATATATTACTTATATTTATATATATTTATTTGTGTCTTAAGTACGTGTGTTTTTGGAACTTGTTCATCTTGGCGGACCCTTTATGTGAATATTTGTTTCCCCGATACAATTTTGAATCTTTTTCTTGGTGATTATTGCACTGTATCTTGCGGATTATAATGCAAGTTTTGTGACTTCGTCACTCGTTTGTTAGGCTATTGTGTTTATTTGGATTTTGGACGTATTTAGCTTTATTATTACAAATGTGTTGATCGTCTGTGTTATTGAAATACAAGTTGTAATATATTTTGGTAGATTATATATTGGTTTACAGGTTTGAGTATTGGTAGATTTTTTCCGGAAAAATTTTGGGAAAAAAAATCTGGATATAGCCTGCTGTGGAGGAAAGTTAGTCCCAAAAATAAAAAATATATAGACTTTATCCTGGGGCGACATGTCGCCGGGAAGGAAAAGGAAAGATAAAACAAAAAAATTTATTCAGTGTCTTCCCGGGCGACATGTCGCCCAGGAAAACAATACCCAAAAATAGTGTAGGTTATCCCGGGCGACATGTCGCCCGGGAAACTAACCACAACCGACAAAATTCCTGCTATATTTGAAAATTAAATTTATTTATACACTTTCCCGGGCGACATGTCCCCCGGGATTCTTCCTAAATAATTAATTAATCTAACATCAATTTTAATTAGTGATTTTATAAACCGATTATGTCCACGGTGGCACTTAGTTGCTTGACTGAAACCACGTGGGCCTAGCGTTGTCGCTTGGGTAAGTCGCTCGAGAATGTATCCCCTTTGAGCTTTTCCATTCAACTTATCCTGGGCGACATGTCGCTCGAGAAACGAATCCCCAGCGACAAGTCGCCCGGGATACCCTGGTTTTGTCGCTGGGGAAAATGGCAACTATTATAGTGGTAGTCACTGTTATGTACTTGTGTTAGCACAGTGAAGCCCACTTTGTCACTCTAGCGTCCCAAGTAGTGACGACTACTTGGTCACTAAGGGTGTGTATATAGGAACGACTTCATATTTCAGTGACTAATGGGTAGTTACAAATAGCGAGCACTCTTGTTTGATGACCAATTAGTATAATACCCACCTTTAATTTGTATATGTCTCTAATCACCATTAGTGACGATCCTATGTGACAAAGGTTACCACCAACGTATGTCACCTTACAGACTTGCTGATGAGCTGTTAACAGTTAGTAACCGCATTATCATTTATCGTCTTAGCAAATAAGGATTTTTTTTATTATGTAGGGATGAATTTTATCTTAAATAAGTGATATTTAGGAATTGTTCATTTTGTATTGTTATTGAAAATGGGGAATATCTTAATCTGATTTCTGGGTGTTAACCTTAGGGACTAACTCGTGGCCCTTTTAGTCTTCATTGTTAGTGTTTCCAAAGTATTATCATAGAGTTCCTTGCTTGCCTTGTCGTAACTCCTAAAAGTAAAGATAATAATAGAGGCTAGGAAATATAGAAAAATTCTTCAGAAAGGGCTTAATTTTTACGAATTTGTTTCTCTTAAGATTGGTTGTGCAATTTTATCATAAGACGTTGGAGACATAGATTGTATATTTAAAGCTACATTTTGAAACTATTCATCTCAAGATTCTTGATCTGTTTTTTTCTTTCTCTCTCTTAAAAAAAAATACTCTCTTACTCCCTCAATATTCGAAACCATAGATTGATCATCTTGATCAGTTGTTATTCATTCATTGTTATTCAAGTTGGTTGTAATAGAACTAATATCATATTAGATATTAGGAGTACTCAGAAATAGTTGTTGGTTCTCTTTGGTTGTGTAATTATTATTCTTGGTTAAAGATTTATTATTGCTCTTTGTTAATTGAGATTAATAAAGTTTTTTTTGAGTATCAAACTATATTTTTACATAGTATCAGAGCCAGGTTGCTCTAAACCCGTTTTCTGAAAATTAGGGTTTCAATAAAATTTGGGTATCCCAAATTAAGTCGTTATCTATCAATCAACTATTGTTATTTGATAGATCTAGTAGTTAATTATTCAGATCTAAAATCTTTTTGTTAATCACCTAATTTTTCAAATAATTAGGGTTAGGTATTTTTTTTGGGCTTTTACTCTTATAAGGCTCCTAGTGTTGATTAAGAGTTCTTAATCAATAAATACAGTGATTATTGGTACTTCTGTAGACGTAGGTTTTGGTTGAAGCTTACATTTTGCGAATTTAGGGTTTTGGGTGGGGGTGCTGGATTTTCTGGATTTTGAGCGCAGTGTTTAGTTCAATTTAGTAGCCATCCATTTCCCTTGACATAATGTGATCAATGATGTAGTAGGTTCAGGGTTATTGTCTGCTATTTCTTTGTGTGCACCGTTACACTTCTCTCACCTTATGTTCTTTATTTTTTGTCTTTATTTTCTTGCATTAGATTGTTAAAGGATAGGTAGAGGTACTATTGAGAAGGTATGATTGGTTGATGGGAGATTTGTGTTGTTTGTGGTCAAATACGATATTATATTCATACAACCAGATTGCGTTTCTATCACAATATTCACTCTATAAATCCTTACTAAGATGCTTCATCCAGGTATTGTAAGTTTCTTTGAATTGTTTGGTATCTTTCTTCGGTTTCCAATATAATTATTTTCTTAATTATTTATGGATATATTTTATGCAAGGTCCGACTATAGAGACTTTTCATGATCGGTGTTGCTGATAAGTGGGGTCTTTTGGTAGGTTGTTGATGGGGTTTATGGTGCGTTTCTGATGGGCGATTCTGATGGGTTTTTATGATGGCCGTTCTGGTGGGTGTTTTTGATGGGCATTCTAATGGTCGTTTCTGATGATGTGTGTTTTTGATAGGTGTAGAATAGCTGTGGCTGATAGGGGTTGCTGATGGATGTTTCTGATGGGTTTTGTTGATGGCTCTATGAGGTCTGATATGTACAGTGAAAAATTCATTCCCTAATGTGTTATTGCTTTAAACTTTATGATGTGAGAAGTAGAAAAAAAATGGCATTGTGGAAATACAAATCCATTGAAAATATTCTAATGGCATATGTTCCATCTAACTCTATTTTTGTCTTATAAATGTATAATTGTAAGAGATGTTCTTTCTCATGTTGATAAGGGATGTAAAGTGAATGGGTTATTTTTTATATCTGTTTGGTTTGTGGTTACAATCCAATGTTTCTTACATTTGCGAATGCTTTTATAGTAAGAATGTTATTGATGAGGTTACTGATAAACGTTGCTGAGTCGTATTATTGTTACTTTCTAATTTTGAAAGAACCTTACGCGATCAACCTTCCATTAAATAAACTTAAATTTCAAATTAGTTTATACCTACTTACTCAACTGTTAGGCGTTACCTTTCAAATACATGCCCCAACGTCATTCCACACCCCCAACGCAACAACACATTAAGCATACAACTATTGCATACAACCCGTATGCAACACACGGGTCTGAATGCCTCGTTAATCAATAAACTAATACTATAATTATTAATTTATAATTAAATGCTCATATACAAACAACTTTCATACTGGAACCCATAAAATATGATGAGATTGACGATGAAAGTTTTACCAAAGGCTATGAAGTGGTCATGCTAACCTACTGAAAAGAGAGGGCTTAACCTGGTTTGAGTCTGTGTGACGGTGAGTTTAAATCCCGTGGATTAGTCAGCCAAAAGGTCAAAAAATATGATTACCGAAAAAAAGGGAGGGGGGGCTATGAAGGTGGTGGTCACATAAAATAATTTCTTGTTAGAGCTATGAGAAAACAACAACAAAAATTCTTAGGCTAAATGTAATGGGACGATCTTTTGCGGTCGGTCGTCCCATGTGGCAATAAAAGGGACCTGGTCACCCCACTACGCCGTCCGAAGCAAGACCTGGTCACCCCAAACCTTTGCAAAGTTAGGGTCTTCTGCACTACCTTACAATTGGAGGAAGATTTCGTATTAAAAAAATTAACTCTTTCTTTTATATTTTTATTAAAAAAAATAAACAATCCCCCATTCACTATAAAATCTCACTTTTTATACCATTTTTAATCACAAAACACCTACATTTTATACAATTTCATTATCTTTTTTAAATGGCTTGTTCGATACCACATAGCGACGATGAAATCCAAGCTTTGGTTCAAAAACAAATTGACGAAGATATGGTTCATCAGAAAGCGATTCTGGATTTAGCCTTGCAATTTGATAATGCATGCACAACTAAAGAAGATCTTAGAAAAGCATACGAGAAATGTAATCACATTCCACAAGAGAGCCGTGCTTTGATCGACACTTTCTTAAAAGAAGGTTCTGATAAAGATTACGAGCTAAATCTTTCTATGTACAGAAAGGCGGCAAAACTAGAAAAACAAATGAATGCTAAGTTAGCTTGGATACATGAAAAATACAACCACCGCTCAGAAACCCATATAGGTGGTTCGTCATCACAGACACATGAGATTGGTGATGTATACCTTACTGCGGAAGAGTTACATCAACTACATCTAGATGAAGAAGCCTTAAGAGAAACACTAGAAGAACAAACAATGGATGAAAAGGCACGGGAGGAGAAGATTAGGCAAAAACAAGCTGATGATGATGAATACTTTATGGAATTTGGGGTGATGAGAATTGATTCAGATTACGAGTCATCAGATTAATAAACTAGAAACTATTTTAGTGTAATGTTGTTTTAATTTAATGTTTTAAATAAAGTATTGTATTTTAAATTCCGTTATTATATTTTCAAATTTTGAATTCCAACGGCTAGTTTTTCGTTATAAATACCCCCACCATCTCCTCATTATATCACACAACTTCTTATCCAACTATCCAGATGGATTCCAATTTCACTAACGAAAATGATCCATGGGAATACAGTCTTGATATAGACGATTCTGATCTCCATTTAACACCTGTTCTGCGTTCGTCTAGTAGCGCACATGTTGAACCATCTCCATACACCCCAAATCCAGTTACCATAATACCCGGTCCTGCGGGTGTTGTTCAGCTCTCTAATAGCATATGTGTTGAACCATCTTCCTCAACCCCAAACCCAGTTAGGATAATACCCGGTCCTGCGGGTCTTGTTCAGCGAGCCAAGCTGCTTAAAGAAAATGTATTTATTCTTGATCCGGATGGGGCTTTAATGTCGACACAAGAATATATGCAGAAAGTTGTTGAGGATGTGGGTGAGGATGCTGATTTTAACAGTGGGGCGTGGGTTAGCGCCACTAACTATGTGAATGCTTTTGGTGGCACTGTAACTGGATGTTTGGGAGACATCGACAACTTTCTTAAAAAGGGAAAACTTGAACAAGTTGTTGCAATAGTGAAGTCTTGTTCTCCGAATGCTCTTGGAGATTTAAATGTGACTCTGAAAGATCTATCGGGTACAGTACCTGGAACAATACACTACAAAGTCCTTGATGTGAGTAGTTATGAAAAGGATATTACAGTAGGAGCTGCTATGATACTTGTCAATGTCTCAGTTTTTACTCCTAAACCATCAAAGCATTACCTTAACATTACAAAAAGAAATGTGGTTGAGGTTTTCCGTAAGGATACGGTTTTATTAGCTTAACATTATTGTTATTCAATTCCGTAATGTAATTTTCAATTTCGTAATGTAATTTTCAATTCCATAATGTAATTTTTAATTCCGTAATGTAATTTTCAGATTTGAAATCAAACAACTACTATTCCAACGGATACTATTCGAACTATATGTTTTAAAACGTACCTGTGTTGTATTTTTAAATTCCGTCAAGTTCATGTTTTTTTATTTCTGTACTTTTTTTCCGTCTTTTCTTCCGTGTATTTTTATTTCCGTATTTTAATTTGTAAAATGTTTAATTATTAATGTAATGTTTTAAAAAAAAAATTGTTCGGTGTCCTTTGCGGTCACCACTACATGTGTTTGGTCACTGTGTGGTCTAAGAGAGAGAAAGCTGAGTTGGCGCTGACGTATATTTTATATCTGGTCTATAAAGGTCTCAAATGTCTTATGTATATGAGACAGGTCGTTACATTCAGTACTACACAAACTGATTTTTCCCACTGTAGAATCAGTGGGAAATCCCGTGGATAGGGGCCCTTTTCTACGGATTTTCCACGGAATTATTTCGTTTGTAAAAACCTTGTGGCTAAATATTTTTCCACGGATTTTTCCACGGAGCGTTGATTTTTTCTCACGGATTTCCCACAATTTCTAGCAACCATATTTCCACAGATATCACTCTTTTTTGCCACGGATTTTCCACAATCATTTCCCACAGATTTCCCACAAACATCCGACTGATTTGATATCACGTTTTTTGCCACAAATTTTCCACAGCTATTTCTCACTGATTTCTCACAGTTTTTTTGCCACTGATTTAGTTTCATTTCCAGCAGGTATTAACCACCAATATGAGCCGCATATTTACCACAATATTACAGGTTACACCGTAAATAGAATAATTTACACAATGATGCAAAATGTGCATAACATATTAATTTTAAATTAAACTTCGCAAAATATCAATCAAACATTTGAATTACAACTTCAAGAAAACAAAATGTCAACGATGCTAATATCTGATATCCTACTACAAATATTTAACAGTTACTAGGTAGAAGGGGGATGTGATAATCCTCCAAGCATAATGTTTTGCAACTCTCCAAGCATATTTTTCCATTCAAGACGATCCTCCTCTCGTTGTTTATTTATTGTGGCTTCACGATCCTCGAATTCCTTCCTTAAAGCGGCTTCACGAGTAACATGCTCTTGTTTTTGTTGCTCCATCTTTTCTTCCAGCCGAGTTACCTATATTTAAATACATCATAAACACCCAAACTAACTAAACGAACCTCTTTACTCAATGAATTTTTTTCTACCTAAACCAACCCATTTACTTAACAGTTATTAAAAGTTACAAACCTCACTCGTGGATGTTGAACCCCAACAATGAGGATGAGGATTTCTAGTCATTTAACCTTTTTTACCATACTAATTATAATGTTCGCTATTTGGTAATTATAACAGTATAGGCTCTAGTTAAGATACATACCTTGAAAGACCATAAACAAAATGATTGTAACACTTTATGTGACTTATAATTGATCAGATATACAAGTTATTTACTAAGCAACCTGAAAGTCTCTGTTGTATGAATGTACACATATAGAAATTTTAGCTAGCAATTTTAAAAACCTACTAACAAGATTGACAACATGTGTTTAAATGAAAATGATGATTTGTGATACCTCAGTTTTTAGCTTTTTGTTTTTCTCCTTTTTGAGGGTCTTAGTCTTCCATCCACCAAGCATGTTGGTTTATTGAAAGCCTAATCTAGTTCCTGCCCATTTGCATACTCTTGTAAGTTACATCATTAATATAATAATCAACACATCATGATTGTTTACTAAATCTATTGCGTTCTAATGCAACATATGATGATATACAACGATGACTAAACAAATCTCAATCAATGAATATATCACAAAAATAAGATAAAATGAAATGCAACCATTACCTCGAAAATAATTGTCTTTGTTATCAAGGAACATCAAGTTGTTGTTGCTATTATTGTATGTCTATGACTGATACAATTACACATCTCAAAAAGAGTATTCATTTAAAGATTCAACAAATTCTTTTTTTCACAAAGGTAGAAGACCAAATTGGGAAAAATAGACTTTTTAAGGTTACCTTGTTAGATTTCTAGGCAAATCACCAGCATCGTAGCCTTTAAGTTTACGTGTTAGGAAAGATGGATAACTTGGCCAATCCATTTGCCTGTGTGCTGTAGTGCCCCTACCTGGTTTGCCCTCTCCCTTGCTTTAACTCTTCTAGATACTTTTTCAAAGATTCAACCTACAAAACATGATATTACAACCCGTCATAGTCTTATTAACTCACATATAGCCTATACAGAACTATGCAAAGTCTAAAATGAAGTAGCATTCTGCCTTTTACAAGACTATGCAAAGTGTACATAGGTATATATGACTAATTCAAGCACAAAGTAAAACTACTTATAAAGGTTGGCTCCTAGGCGAAAGAGTATCAAAGGCTAGTGAAACAACATAACTACCAGCTCCTACCTTCGATATAAGGAATTGTATCATTTTAAGCTTTGAAAAATAACTTTTGTGCGACTTTCGACAAACTTAGTTCATCCTTTATTTTATCTAAAATTCCTATTTGACCCGTTTTAGATTAACCATGAACCAAATCGGCCTATTTACAAGCTAACCCGGTCGAAACTGCCACCAATAGTTGCATCACTTTTCTTTTCTAGAAAGCTTACAAGTTGTGGAAAATAGTTGCCTATTGAAGTAGTATTCTGTTACTCTAAAAAAATGATACCAAATTGATATATATATATATATATATATATATATATATATATATATATATATATATATATATATATATAGAGAGAGAGAGAGAGAGAGAGAGAGAGAGAGAGAGAGAGAGAGAGGAGAAAGTAGGGTTTCTGTGAGAGTAAATTTAAACTAGAAGTGGTGAGAAAGTGACTTAAAAATCACATATTTGAATGCTAACGACTTGCATTAGATGTATTTATATTCATTTAGATGCACCATTTGAGTTTTCGGAACGTTAATTATTTGTAGGTTGGTGCAAATTGATTTTGATGATTTCGGCACATGCAGAGGAACAAAAAAATAAAATGCATCTAATATACGTATATGCATCTAATTAAAAGCTAGAAAACACATTATGATGCGTTATAATGCATCTAAGATTATAGAGATGCATCTAATTTAAGTCGGTGCATCTCGGATATGCGGTTATAGTTACTTCTTATCCTTTTTATTTTAAAAAAACTTCTTATTTGATCCTAACTATATATATATATATATATATATATATATATATATATATATATATATATATATATATATATATAGTTGTATACATTTGACTAAGATTCAAACAATACTCAAGTCAAATGTTGCAATGTTTATGAGACAAAACGAGTACCTTACTACTCTTATTAACAATATGAAACATACCTATATTAGAAAAAATTATATCTAAGTGGCAGCAGACACTAACCGTTACATCAACAAAGAGCACAGGCTTCACCTCAACAAAAGATCTATAACATCACAACCCAAAGAAAGTATTAGAATTGCAAGTTGATACGATACACGTTTTCAAATCATCTTTTCATTTATATGTTCTTGAACTTGAGAGGTAAACTGTTCAAGTGCCTTTTTGGAAGATCAGGAACAAGCACATACAAAAATATAGGAAATTGGAAACACTAATATACTATATTAAGACATTGTTACCTATTTGGGTTCGGGTGTGAACACCGATAGATGAGAGATGAGAGTGAGTGAGACAGTAGTGGCAGTCGGTACGACGAGTGGATATGAGAGTGTGAGTCGGGTAGTGGTAGCTATGGTGGTTTATCTCTTAGATCTGTATTTGGGGAAATGAAGGTGGATGGCGTCTGGTATGTAAAAGTGTGTTAGGTAAGCTATTGATTTAGGTAAAAAACAGTTGGGGAAAATATGAGAGGGAACTTTTGGAATTGGTAAATAGATTTTTTTGGTGAAAATCAAATTTTAGAACGGGGGAACTTTTAAGAAATGAGACCTTAGTTCTCAAAAGCTAAAAGAAGCAGTAATAATGGGAAGGGGTGTCAAAAAGGATGGCCCGACCCGGACTTAGACCCGGACCCGAATAAGCATATTTGGGTCAACCTGAATACTAAATAAGGACGAGTATCGGGTTAAAACTCTTTAGTTAACTCGGGTTCGAGTCGACTCGATTGACTCAAATAAGATTTTTTTTATTTTTTTAATATAAATTTTATATATTTTCTATGCTGAAACGGGTCAACACCAAAGTCGATGCCAACAGAAAATTAGACATCGAAAACCATCTCATTCAACACATTGACTCAAGACATGGCGGTTCCAATCTCAAGGACGAAGTTGTTGAGAGGAGGAAGAGGTTCAGGAAGCTCGACCAACGCCGAAGATATGAACTAGCGGGAAATGAACCCACCGACACATTGTAGTAGAGGTGTACTTCATACCATGTACATCATATTGGTGTGTCCAAAGATTCCAAATGATGAAATACAATCTGAGAAAGGTTAAGAATATTCTAGTATGTGTCGATGTATTCACATAAATAGTTACGTTAATAAACAAAAAAACATATAATATGAAACTAAAAACACATATGAAGACATACTAAGTCGTGTCGGAAAGTGTAAGTATAACAAAACGTAAACACGATCATTTTTGTGGGAAATCCGTGGGTATCTACACACGTATTTCCCACAGATTTATCATCTTGGTAGGTAATCTGTGGGAAATTACCCATTACTTTCCCACGGACATAATCGTTTTCTTTTACTTTTTTTATACGGTTACACGTTCACGCATATACACGTCTGTATACTTACATACAAAACATATATCGATAAAATGAATGCCATAAACGGACATGCGGAACACACACGTGTAGATATTCATACATATGTAATGATATGTTACACAAAAAGGTTATACCTAAACCAACACGTACACTTGCGATAGTAACATAAATAGTTACGTTTATAAACAAACAAATATAATATGAAACTAAAAACACATATGAAGACATACTAAGTCATGTTGGAATGTGTAAGTATACAAAAATGTAAAAACGATCATTTTTATGAGAAATCCGTGGGTATTTACACACGTATTTCTCACGGATTTATCATCTTCTTAGGTAATCTGTGGGAAATTACCCACGAATTTCCCACAGACATAATCGTTTTCTTTACTTTTTGATATAGTTACGCGTTCACGCATATACACGTCCGTATACTTACATACAAAACATATATCGATAAAATGAATATCATAAACGGACATGCGGAACATATACGTGTAGATATTCATACATATGTAATGATATGTTACACATAAAGGTTATACCTAAACCAACACGTACACTTGCCTTACTCACATAAATAGTTACGTTAATATACAAAAACATATAGTATGAAACTAAAAACACATATAAAGACATACTAAGTCATGTCGGAATGTGTAAGTATACAAAAACGTAAAAACAATCATTTTTGTGAGAAATCCGTGGGTATTTACACACGTATTTCCCATGGATTTATCATATTGGTAGGTAATCTGTGGAAATTACCCACGACTTTCCCACAAACATAATCGTTTTCTATTACTTTTTTTATATAGTTACACGTTCACGCATATACACGTCTGTATACTTACATAAAAAATATCTATAGATACAATGAATGTCATAAACGAACATGCAGAACATACGCGTGTACATATCTACACATATACAATGGTTTGTTCCACATTAAGGTTATACCTAAACCAACACGTACACTTGCGATATCACATAAATAGTTACGTTAATAAACAAAAACATATAATATGAAACTAAAAACACATATTAAGACATACTAAGTAATGTCGGAATGTGTAAGTATACAAAAACGAAAAACAATCATTTTTGTGGGAAATCCATGGGTATTTACATACGTATTTTCCATGGATTTATCATATTGGTAGGTAATCTGTGAGAAATTACCCACGACTTTCCTACAGAAATTATCGTGATCATTTTTTTTTTACTTTTTTGATATAGTTACATGTTCACGCATATACACGTCCATATACCTACATACAAAACATCTATAGATAAAATTAATATCATAAACGCAATGCAAAACATACACGTGTAAATATTCACACATATACATAGTTTGTTTCACGGAAACATAAAGGCACTAGTTTTGTGAGAAATCTGTGAGTATTTACCCACATATTTCCCACAGTTAACACAAAAATAACATTTGTGGGTAATAGTTATTTAACATAGATAAAATTTGCCGCATTATTTTGGCCGTGGCTAATATGTGTGAAATTTGCTACAATTTTTCCACGGATGTCTAATAAACAAGAATAGTGTGAATATTGTGGCAAATTTGTGGGAAATTTGCGACGGATTTCACACGAAAACTTAGTCAACAATTTAGTGTGTAAATAGTGGAAAATCCGTGGGAAATTTACCACATATTTCCCACCGAAATTTAGTCAACAATTTGGTGTGTAACTTGTGGGTACTCCGTGTGAAATTTCACATTGTATTTTTTCCGTGGGAAAAATCTGTGAGTAAAAGCTGTTTGTGTAGTAGTAATTGAAAGGACACATCTTTGTGATTTATGCCGTAAAGAAAATTGTATTTTTATATGTCCTGCTTATTGAGACACTTTCTCTGGCTTATGGTAGCCCAAAAACAAAAATTAAGAATAGATGTGCACGCAATGCCATGAAAGATGGAAACTATATATAGAAGCAACAGATTATTAGGCACGAGTTTTAGAAACTACAAAAATAATTTACATGAAGCTTAAAAGTTGTTTTTAATTAATCAAATAGTTGGTTACACTAAATCAAGAAAAATTAATGCACTCACTATTTACCCTAGCTAGCCCGTGTGTATAAAACTAGCAAATAATGTTTAAATACATATGAACAAATTTATGATAATTCTTCGTTAGTATTCCAACAAAGTATCTAACTCTGAAAATGTCGATGGGCCGATGTCATCATCCGGATCAAAATCCTTCATTCTCAAACCGTGTTTCGGTAATATGATTTGAAGCTTATGTCCGGGTCCGTAGACCATATCACTGCTTACTCTTGATCGGTGAAGAACAGCACTTGGTATGGATTATTAGTGCACCGAACCTTGCATTGGCCAACGACATTATCCTTCTCTAGCTTATGACCCTTATTCGACCAGTAAAGGGTTGATCCAGATGCATGTGGTACTAATTCCCTACTAGCATATTGGTGTTCATTCATGTATGGACCAGCTTGATATGTATTGGTATCAAAATTATAACTATAAGACGAACCAAGGATATTTTTGTGATCTTCTTTTGGATGTATTTTGTGTTGGTCATGGGAGAAGTAGGATGGATTAGAAGTGAAGCTCGTGTCATTATTCAGGGCCGAGTGTTCCATCAATGGAGGTAATTGTAATGGACTATCCAGAAGCTCATCGACAAAAGAGTTCAAGCCATGATCTGCGACCGGGCTTCTTTGTGCGACCGTTTTCTTGTGAAAAACACGGCATACTACCCATTCATCCTATGAGATAATGAATTAAAAACAAAATTAGAATTTTTTTTTTATTTTTTTTTTTGATAATATAAGTTAGAGTAAATGCTTTCATTTGCAAAATGTTCAAATTTAAATGGATGTATATATTACGACATTGATGATTTAATGATTTAAAACTTGCACTTTAGCTGTTAGAACTACGAATTGGATTGCTATTTTATTGCTTATTACACAAGTTTGCTTCTTTAATTTCCTCGATATATATCATTCATGGTTTAAATGCATATTAATTGTCTATCCTTGACTTCTTGTGTTTTTATTTATAAATGAAGCATATGAATCGTACTTTCTTTGCAATAATTTTACCTTTTAGTTACTAAAAAAAAGTAAAAATGTAAAACGTCCAAACATGGAAATTACACTAAAAGAACACATATTGTCAAGCTAAAAATAAACAAGTACATGCATCCTAAAATAGGTCAAGAATGTCCCTAATCCAAATTAGAGTAGATTAGAATTTGACACTTTTTGGTGTAAGAAAACAGCTTCAAACTAAATGTAAAGAACCATCTTATCCTATGTATGTATGTAAAACTATGTATGTGACTTAGGATAAAAAAAAATAATGGGAGTCTATTATTATGATTTATGACTAAGCTATACTGCTATATAGTACATATGATATCATGAGGGTATCATTGTATGTGTTATAGACGAGAACGACGTACCTCAGAGGGCTGCGACATGTTGTAATACGAGAATTTGCCTTCGAGTCTAAACTCATGCATCACCCAATTTGTCTTCTCGCCTTTAGGAGCTCTCCCTGTGTAGAAAACAAGCGTTTTCTTCATTCCTACCAATTTTCCCACGGGACGAAAAATCTCTTTATCTTTTCCGGTTGCTTTCCAGTAACCAGATTCTGTTGCTCTATTTGTTCTCATCCCCGTTGGATACTTTCGATCTCTTTGACAAAAGAAGAACCATTCCTTCTCTCCCATCTTAGCTTTCTCTACATGATGTTGTCATAAAATAAGAAAAGCCAATCAGATAATAAGCAGTTTTGAATAATCAGATTCAAAAATTAAAGTAACTCAATTTCTTGAAAAGTGATGGCTTATTAAAGTATAAACTAGAATTTTTTGGAACAAAGAGATTACACTTTAAAGTTTAATTAGCAACTTTTAACATGCATATATATTGATACTGCTTATATTACTTTCTATATAGATTCTTATCAATAAGCAGTGTTCACCTGATTATTTTTCATAAAAAGCTTTTGTTACTTTTAAGTAATTAGATAAGGATTCTTAGCTTAAAATTTTATATTTATTTATTTTATGTAAAAGCAATAAACGTATAATAAGCAGTTTTTAACAAGACAAATATACAACATACTAGGTAGATCCCATGGTTCACACTTGTTGAGATCAGCTTCTCCCATAGCAGTCGCGGTGAAGGATCGGTTAAGAACTTTAGGAGTAAGATAATGAGTAACGATCTCTTCATCGGTTGGATGGAATCGAAATCCAGGAGGAAGGCCGATTATCGAATCGTCTCCTTCTTTTACATGTGATACTAATTCCATGTGCTCTTGTATGTGCTATGCTCCAACAATTATATGAAGTTTATTATCTTTGGCAAATGATCAAATATGAAACAATTTGTGAGAAACTTAACTAAAGGATGGAAAATGAAATGAATGTGTGTTAAATAGAAGAGACGCGTAGATGGCAAGTTACTTGTGTAATAAGAGACTCATACTGTACTATCAAATGTCAAATATTCCTTTCTTTGAATAAAACTAAAGATTAAATAACCTAATATGTCTATTCTAATGATATTGTATATCTAGATTGATTGCGATTCATAATTATTTGCTACACTTAGCTTACAAAAAATCAGGTAATTATTTGATTGTAAAAAAAAAAAAAAAAAAAAAAAAATCTTATATATGTTGCATGTTTTTACGTGAAATAGGATATCCTTTTTGAGGATTTGCGATGCATTGACATACCTCACGTACCAACTATTTATATCTTTACACTGCAACACAACTGGGTTAATGCATTGGGTGGAATTTGTTGCAAATCCGTTCCAAATGGTCATTTGCAACGAATTTGCAACGGATTTCTACCTTAGCGTTAATGCTCCATGAAAAATCATTTTGCAACTTAGCAAAATTGCAGTGGCCGAAAATAATTGTGTCAGTTTTGCAATGGAAGAAAATCCGCAGGAAGAATTGTAATGGCATAAATTTGCAACACATTTGCAACGGATTTACGACAGTACAAAATTTGTTGCAGTGCACATTTGCAACGAATTGGCAACAAACATTTTATCTTGCGATAGTATAAATTTGCAATGATATAAAATTTCCAACCAATTTTTTAACCATATAGATTGCAATAATTCCGCGTCAATAATTTGTTGCCAATATTAATATCAACAATTATTAGATTTCTTGTAGTAATACGAAACCCAAAACAACAATAAAACCAAATTTTAAAATGATACGCATATTCAAATATAATATTAGTATAAAAAGTATAACAACAATTGGTTACGGGAAACTTGCTACATATATAGCGAGAACCTCATATGTGTTGATATCTTGTATCAAAAAGCTTTCTTTGCATACTTAAAAGCTTTCCCTCACTCCCATAAAATGTTACTAGTATTGTATGTCTAGAGAGTTCATCCTCATTCTACTCCACCATGATACTTTATTTCTTCACAAGAACACGTCTGCACGTACGTGAAAAAACATGTACCCTATCACAAGAATGTACGTGCAATTAACTTAGGGTCCTTAAGTACACAACACCTGTTTGTGTTTACAATGTATAATCGATGTTGACCTAAAGAGATGTCACAATTATTTGAAAATTTGCAACGGATTTCTAACGGAAACTAATAAAAGTATCTTTTATACTTTTTTTTAGTATTCTGTTGCAAATCCATAACAAATTTTGAATATTTTTTTACTGATTTGCGATGGAATGATTGAAATTAAATAAAAAAGGAATTTGAGTTTTTGCTACATATTTGGAATGGGTTTTTTGTCGTTGCTAATCTGTTGCAAACAACCCCGTAGCATTAGCTTCACTCAGTCACTTAGCAGTGTTATGAAACATTGTGTTATAAATAATATAATGTGCAAGACTGCCAGAATTTCATTTTCATAAAGTTGATCATTATTAAGAATCATAAGTTATAAGATTGGTCTAACATATCAAGCGTTTTGCCTTTTTGTTCACAACAACGTTTTTAACTTTAATTATATTTCAGTTAGAAAGACTAAAAAGACGCTTTGTCTTTTAGATTAGGAAAATTATGAAAATATAATTTATATTCTTAGTTCATCTTAAAAGTTGTTAACATTTGTAACTGGATCGGTAAGCATAGAATGTAAGACTTTAATAATGAAGTCTTTAACGTGTTACTTATCATGTGAATTCACACATACGAATATAGAAGCATTATTGATAAAGTTCAAGATATGTATTTAAAGATGTTGAATTTGAACACAACCCAATATGTGGAAAACAGATATAACATTCTATTTACATTTACTTACAAGTTTTGTTTTGTTTATACTTTATAGCGGAAAAAGATGCATATTTCTACTACTTTTTCAACAGCATTTAATAAGAGTTTACCTGAATATTTTCTTTTCTTTTTGAAAGTATGAAATATTGTAGAAACATATTTATTTGACTCGAATATAGAATAATCTGTGATTGAGGTACGTAGTGATCATATGTTTCATCGTTGGAGTCTTGGAGATCGGGGTGGTGGGTCTCAAGGAGGCAGAATTATATCGGGACCCATTATAATATTTTCACACCACACTTTTTATTTGTAATAATTTAAATTATCGTCGACATGTTTGTCGAAGGGACGACTCCTCTTCTTGAGTTTCTTTCTTGTAAAACATATCACCTTTGACAAACGGAATTGATTTGCACACACTAAAAATTAATTGGGACACTTAAATTTATGCATTAAATACTTGTAGTATTCACAACATGTTTTAACTGTTTGTATATTAGGTCATCCACAATGGGAGGTTTATGAAAAAGTTTAAAACTCATGAAAAAGTTTATTTTTTGTTTCAACCATAGTGAGCTTATAGTTTATATCTATGTGGCATGAAGAGGTCCAAGATCCTAGACCTATTCATAATTTAATGCATGTGTTATGGTTGAACATTTCATCTGGCGTTGGTAGTCTTGTTGGCTTTAATATTGCTTTGATTCTTAAATGGTGGTGGAGGTTTATTAATAATGAATCGATGTTGTGGGTTCGAGTCATTAAGAATATCTATGGTAGTCAAGGTGGTTTTGACAAGGATCATCTACGTGCTACTGGTCCTCAGCCGTGGGCTAGACTCTTATCATTACTCTCCAGATTAAAGGCTAAAACGTAATTCACCAAGACACCATTCAAAGAAAAATTGGAGATGGAACATCTACTAAATTCTGGCATGATTGTTGGTTAAATGGCATTACTTTGTCTTCTCAGTATCCTCGGCTTTATTCTCTGGAGAATTATAAACATTGCTTTGTCTCAGATTGGATCTGGAGTTGGCGTAGGCATCTTAGAGGTGGAATGGAGCAATCTCAGTTTCAAGATCTAATGGAGCGTCTCCAAAGTTTCTCATGTTCAAGCAACGTTGATTCTTGGATTTGGAACCCGGACCCAAGTGGTGATTTCACAGTTAAATATACTCGAAGATGGCTTGACGACATTATCCTTCCAACAAACCTTATGGTGACTAGGTGGAATCCTCTTGTTCCAAAGAAAGTGAACATTTTCTGCTGGCGAATGTTTCTAAATAGGATCCCAACGCGTCTGCTCTTGGATTCTCGTGGCATCGACATCCCAAATGTTTTATGTCCAATTTGTGGTATCGATCAAGAAGACATTACTCATCTTTTTCTAAAATGCGAGGTAACTTCAGAAATATGGAGAGCGATATTTACTTGGTTGGGGTCTGTTCCTCCGGATATAGGTTCGATTAAGGATCTTTTTCTTTGGATTGACAACAACCATATGGTGGCTAAGAAGAAAAAGGGTTTTGAAGCTATATGTCTCATTACATGTTGAAGCATTTGGAGATTTCGAAACGCTGTCATCTTTCAAAATGCTCACCGGAGGAAGAATGAAATAGTTGATTCGATAAAAGAAATTTCTTTCTTATGGATTTGTAATCGTAGTAGAAATTTTGGTTCTAATTGGACCAAATGGCTTATGGAACCTATTTAATAGGTTGTATTTTATTTTTCTAGCCTCTGGCTAGTGCTTTTCTTTTGTTAATGAAGTTAGCCGTTTAAAAAAAACATAGTGGTATGAGGTTTATACTATCAAAAGCTTTATAAGTTTATGACTTTGCATTTTATAAACCTATTGAAAAGCTTCACCATTGTGGATGCTCTTAGATTGTACAAATATAAATTTAGAGTGTGCATAATGTATGGACATATAATGTAGCTTATTTGGTTTGGTTCGGTTTTTGGTTAAGGCCGAAACTGAATCGAAAATTTTCGGTTTTTGCTTTCTAAAAACTGTTTGGTTTCAGTTTTATTTAGGTTTGGTTTTTTGGTTTTTGGTTTCTTTTTAGGTTTTTTTTGTAACCATAGTTTTTCTTGGGTACCATAGTTTCTAACCTTTTGGCCGACTAATTCACGGAGTTTGAAGCCACCACCACATAGACTCAAACCATGTAAAGTCCTTTCTTTTCAGGTTGTTGGCGTGGCCACTTCAAAGTTGTTTGCACCTAGTAGGAATTGAACTTGAGACCTCACACCTTTTAGAGTGATAGCCACAACTCCATTTGCCACTATGCCACCCTTGAGTGGTTAGTTTTTTGTTTTTTTTGGTTTTTTGGTTTCTAATTGCTTTCCAAGGTCGAGTTTGCAATGTAATCATAAATTAACAGTTTCACATTTAATTCGTGCAAAGGTGAATGTATATTAATAAACACTGAAAAGTTACAACTAGAGAAAGGATTAGACATCCCTAATCCTTTTTATACAATCAATTTGATACAAACGAAATTTCAGAAACAAATCAGACAATACAACTAAAATTCTCGAATACACATCCATATCTCGGATATGACTAGATAGAAAAAGTTTGATGCATAAGCCAGACTTGTGCTTACTGCAACAAACTCAGACTATCTCTTTCTCATTCACCTTTAATGCACCAAAAAGACCATTTCCTCTTAATTACATTTCCAAACTCATTTTATCCACAAAACATTTTGCCCACATCCACAATGAATTGGGACAAAGATGAGCAGACATCATCAAGAAGGAAATAGCCTCCATTCACCTTTACCTAAAAAAGAAATAGCCTCCATTCACTCATGAAAGAGGGGCTCTACTAGTCATAGCTACATTTCCTACCCATTACCCTCTTCATCATCCAATAGTTTCAACCTCACTAGATAATAAAAGAGAGTAAAAAGGCAGGCATCACTAGACTAGGAACACACTCCCTCAATCAGGTCCAACCTATCCTCCTTCAATAGTGTATTGGGTGGACCAAGAAGGTTCATCTTTCACACACTCTCTATTCCACCCATCATACACTATCCACCCAAACCATTACTCTGAATAGCCCTACCTTATGGTACATTATTCTGAATTAGACCTCTTACCAACCAAACATAGATCCTAGCATCCTCCCAAGGCTATACTAGGAAACTAAGAGGTTCAAGTAAGTACAGTCACACCAGAACAACTCCAAAATACAAGGTACTATTCTTTGTATGGCCTACAAAAACCAAAATCTTCATTCACATATCTTCCAAAAATATGAGAACAAAACTCCCATTCCTTATCCCAAACACTCCTTTAAAGAGCATAGACTTTCATTATGAATTCCAAAAGGATATTTAAAGCAGTTATTGATGATTAGGTACCCTCATTGACTTTGTTAATCTTAAACTTAATCCCCTAATCTTTGGCAACATTCAGAACATTGGTAGAATTTTTAACTTTTATACCCATCAGCCTTGTTTTAGCTGTCTCCAAAATAACTTCTGAAAGCACTCTTGTAGATTTTTTTTCATTGCTAATATACCTTTTATTCCTCTCTTGCCACAAATAGTAAATTACAGCTCTAAACACAATCCAACTAACAACACTTTTGATAGCTTTATAGTGATTAGCAGCCATGCTTTCAATAGTATCCTTCCAATTCTGTTTAAGCCCATTTATATAACCTTTCATCTTGACAACATCCCATACTTCAATAGCATAACAACATTGAACAAACAGATGATCATGAGAATCCATACTCTTATCACATAGATGACACCTCATATTAGCATCCTTATTCCATAGAAAAATTCTGTCTTGAGTCTGTAATCTTTCTTGAATAGCCATCCATAAAACAAAAGAGTGACTAGGAATACATTGAGAGAACCAAACAAGATTCTTCTATCTAACTTCAAGATTGTTCTCTCTATAGTCTTCCCAAGTCTGTTTTATTGGAAAATCTATCACATTCCTAGTATTGCTCCTCCAAACAACCATGTCATGATTATCACTCAAGGTGGGAACTTGAATACTGCAAATCTCAGGAAATAATGAACTCTATTCCTCTTGCCAAATCCATTGATTACTAGATATCATATCAGCAACAATAGAATCACTTGCATATCTTGCATTGTATAAATCTCTTCTATTAACAATTTAACAAAAAGGACCAATATCACTTCATTTATCATACCAAGCAGAGATCGTATTTCCATTACCAATTTTGTATTCAATGTGCTTTTTGGCTTCTTCTCTTAAATCAAGTAACACTTCCACATCCAGCTATCATTATTCTTAGCTTCAATTGCCCAAAAGCTTTTTCCTCCTAATTTGACCACATGAACCCATTTAACCCATAAACTTTTTTTATTAGCAGCAATATTCCATATCAACTTGGTAAGAAGTACTTCATTCCATCTGCCTAGATTTTTAAACCCCAGACCTCCTTGACATTTAGGCTTACACAGAGTCTTCCAAGCAATTTTAGCTTTACCTCTAGCTAAATCACCCTGACACCATAAAAATCCTTTAAGGATTCTTTCAATGTCTTTAATAATGGTTTTGGGTAAAAGAAATACTGAACCCAATAGATTTGCATTGAACCAAGCACAGAAGTAATTAGTTAAACGCTTCTTGCATAGGATAAGAACTTATTCTTCCAATCATCCACTTTGTTCTTGACTTTATCCAAAAGCTTCTTACACTCCTCCCTACTCAATCTCTTGGTAATTAGAGGAACTCCTAAATACTTGACAGGAAACTTTCCCACAGTAAAAGGCATTACATTCAAGATTTTCCTCTGATCTTCCATTTTAACATTACCAAAAAATATTGTACTCTTACTTATATTAGGCTTCAGACCTGAAACATTGCTGAACTTATCCAAAGATTCTTTTATAATTTTGACAGAGTCTACATTACCATGGCACATGACAAGTAAGTCATCAGCAAAACAAAAGTGAGTAAGTTTCAGCTCTTTAAATCCTGCATGATACTTAAACCCAGTGCTGTTATCAACTTTGTGGGCCATAATCTGAGTGAACACCTCCATTACTAAAGTAAAAAGGTAAGGTGAGATAGGATCCCCTTATCTCAAACCTTTACCACCCTTAAAATATCCATTAACCTCACCATTGACACAAATAGAAAAGGCTGAAGAAGATACACAAGTATAAATCTAATCCACCATCTTCAAATGAAATCTAAATTTGATGAGAATGTTCCTAAGAAATTCCTAATTCACAGTATCATATGCCTTAGCAATATTCAATGAACATCTTCTAACTCCACCCTTCCTATTATACCTTTTTAGCAGCTCTTGAGTCAAAAGAATATTGTCATGGATATTTCTACCTTGGATAAAATCACTTTGGTTCAAATTAACCAGTTTATTCAAACTATCCTTGATTCTATTAGTTAGGATTTTGCCGATACACCTATAAACAACATTGCAGTAGGCTATAGGTCTGAATTCAGTCGCAATTTTAGGCTGGTGACTTTTAGGAATCAAAGCTATTAAAGTAGAATTTACCTCCTTCAGTAATTTTCCAGAGGTAAAAAACTCCTTGATAGCCTTACATACATCAACCCCAATCACAGACCAGGCTTTCTTAAATAAATAAGCAGTATATCCATCTCGACCAGGGGCTTTACAGTCATCAAACCCAAACATGGCCATTTTGATCTCATTATTAGTAATCTTAGTAACCATAGCATTTGCTTCACTATTAGTGAGAGTGCTTGTGAAGATGTTACCAAGAGAATCCAGGTGTTGCACAGGAGAACTAAGACCCAAAAAGTTCTCAAAATGTTTAACAAATTCATCAGCAACCTTAGGTCCTTCCACACAATTTCCTAAATCATTAGTAATACTCATTACTTTATTCCTATTTCTCCTACTCTTGATCACTTTATGAAAGTAGGCAGTATTCCTACCCCCTCACTAAGCCAATCAATTTTAGCTCTTTAAAATAGGAATTTACCTTTCTCCTCCACAGCTTTATTGTATTCAGCAAGAGTTAAGGCTGCAACCTCCTTAATCTTATAATCATGAGGAGCATTATTAACTTCCATCTGAGTAGCTTTGAGTTGATTTCTCAACCTTTTCACTCTTTTTAAAACATCACCATTCATCCACTGAAGTTTTTTATATGTATTTTCAATAACTTCAATTTCTTAGTAAGCTTAAACATTTGAAAACCATCAATCTCCTCTTGCCAATATTTTTTAACCATACGAATAAACTCCTTTTATCAGCAACAAAATTGGCAAACTTGAAGGATTTCTTTTTTTAATGATAGCTTGAGGGAAGATAATGACAGTAGGACTATGATCAGAAACAATTAGAGGATGAAAGATCACATGGGCTTGATTATATCTAGTTATAAATTCCTTATTAGCCATAATCCTATCCAGCTTTTTCATAATACTAGTACTAGGATTAGAAAGAGATTTTATCCAGGTGTACTGCAAACCAGACATACTGATGTTGTTCGGTTGTCGTAAAGACTTCAATATGAAGTTTTACAACTCCCTATGCAGTGTACCTAATCATTGTAGTGTAGTATAGGCAAGACTCGGGGGTTGTTATCGTTCTCTAGGGGAATAGGTTGGGAAGGCTCGATCAAGATCTAACAGAGGTCAACGGGGTTGAGAGAAGATTCTTCTTGTGTTTTTATGAAAGCAAGTAAATATCATGGTTTGAGAGGTTGGTTTGCTAAACTAATTAAACTAAATATAATCTAATCTACTGGTGATAACTTTATAATAAAGAGATGTATTTACTTAATCATGTACTACTCCTTAGATTGCTTCTCCTAATTATGTTGCTTTGTCACACTTGTGATGATCTGTGTATGTATTTCCTTAGTCATGAACGAATTACACGAACCCGTCGTCTATTTAATATTCCGTTAAGGCAATGCACAAGTAAGGTAGTATGAAGACTATTACAAGGCCCCTAAGAGTATATCAAATGCAATTGAAATATCTTATGAGGGATCAACCATATTAAGGGTAAGGTAGTATGAAGACTGTTACCGATGGTATCCTTTTTACACACTCGTGTTTCCCTAGACGTCTATGCCAATTTAATATCTTATGGCTAGTTTTCTAAAGCCTAACGCGCATATCCATCACAAGAAGCAACATTAAAAGGATCTATAATCTAAGTTTCATACAATCATAAGTGAATACAAAGGAGGGTTTAGCCTAGCATGTTATAAAGAAAGCAAGAACATAAATCAATCAAACAACACATAGACATATTGAATGATTAAAGATAAGCAATCTTACTTGATTAAAACATAGATTAAGGTCAGTTACAATAGGGTTTTGAGGCCCTAAAAGCTGCTAGAATGATTAGGGTTCGTCTCCCAAAAGTTATACAAAGTTACACAAAGTTACATACTAAAATCCCTAAAATCGGTTTTGTATTTATAGAAAAAACGCTGCGACGGCGTCAAGTAGTGGTCGCGACGCAGTCACCATGTCGGATCTTCTAGATCTGATTTAAGTCGATTGCGTCCTGACGCCATCGTCAAAACCTCGACGCCGTCACTAGAAAGATCACAACGGCGTCGCTTTATTCTTGCGACGTCGTCTCCAAGGTCTGTTTATATCATTCTTTAAGAGATTTTGGTGTAGGTGCGTAGTCTTGTCCGTTTCTTCTCCAAATGAGCCAAAGTCACGTATATTTCCTTTAAATGTCATCCAAGTGCTAAAAACTTGAAAATAAACGATTAAGCACATAATCTGAGCATATTTACATGATTTAGAGGGTTAAATGACCCCGAAATAGTGTATAAAATGACACCTTATCAAATACCCCTACACTTGAGATTTGCTTGTCCTCAAGCAAATGGGATTTTCTACCTAGACAATAGTAATATTGGGGGCATTTAACCTACTCTTTAAAAGCAGTTTACGACATAACCTTCTAGACCTCGTAATTAAAAGCACATAAAGTATATACTAGCACCTCACGTAAGTGTTTGGGATTCTCTCTTTCTCCTAGGTGTATAATAAATTATAACAACTATGGGGAATGGAAAATTAACACTTATTACCTATCATATCATATAAATTACCATAGGCTTGGTAAAGGATCAAACCTCCACCGCTAGGCGCAAGTATTAATCATTACTATCAAAGATGTCTTTTAAAGGGTTGTGGGGTGTAGGTGTAAGATAATATTAATGGAAACAGAAATGGATGGGATACATTTGGGGAGTAACTTTTGGGTGAATTTAGGGTGAAAAGGTTAGCTAATTATTTATACGAATACACGCTGGTTTGGTTGCTAAGCCAAAGACTCGGACAAGATATACAAACTCTATAAAACTCTACACCAATCTCTTTATTTTTCTTTTCTTGACTCTATGATAAACATAAACATAAGCAAATGGCAGCCCGTACATTTTTCTTCACTTTTTTTATATATTTTTTTTCTTTTTCGTACACATTTGCCCTGCCATTGCTTAAACATATAATACATCATGGGGGTTTATAGATACACCCCTACACTTAAACTTTTACATACTCGATA